>JAQSVH010000004.1:1923684-1933909 GCA_029448705.1 Adansonia digitata
TTAATGGAATTGATAGAAAATTGATTCAATTAGTAAAACCCGGATTGAATCGGTTAAAAAATTGATTATATATAATTTTTAAAACTTTATTTGTAATTAATAAGATTGGAACTTCTAATCTCATACCTTAACATTAATTCAAAAAACATACCATTAAACCAAATATATATTTATTAACTATATTTATCATTTATTGAATAAAACTACTGAAACCGACCAGTTTTGGAGTCTTACTGATTCAACCTCTGATCCGATTTTTTTACCCTTGATTACAACAATCTCAATCCAGTGACTTACTAGCAGCAGCAGGTGGCTTTATACATCAGTTGACTTAAATTAGATAATCTTAAAATCATGAATTTGAATGTTTTCAACCTCAAGCTTCTTATAATCACTGCGGTTCCTAGCAGCAAAAAACTTTCCCATGTTGTATTCTTTATACTTGGCTGGGTTTTGATCATTCACAAGCTCCTCCAATGGCTTCACCATGACATAGTGAGAAGGGAAAAAGAAGGCCGGAACTGAAAACCTTTCCCTTTCGGAGTTCACCACCACCCTATGCTCCACACTCTCATATAATTCATTGCTCCAAACCTGCAAAAAAGATAAAAAAAAAAAAGATGGTGATAGATAATAAAAATTTTAAATCCAACTTTATTCGATCCATATTTTACGGATTTTAGATAATGCGGATACAATTAATTTTTGGATTTTGATAGTAGATTTATTATCCACGGTTTATTCGGAGCAGATTCAGATACGAACTCTTAGATATTAGTTATTTGAATCCACTTTCGTTTTGGTGCAAATAGTGTTTGGATATCTGAATCCACTTTATTCGTACAGATAACAGATTTCAATATCTATTAACATATTTAATTCTTGTTTGTCTTTAAAATAATGACTAAATAAATTCATATCACTAGATTTGAATATCTGACAAATATATTTAAATCAGATACAGATTCAAATAATAATCTTGTAATAATAAACAAATAATAAATAAATTCGGATATCATATCATCCTTTTCTATCTTTTTGTGGGTGATGGCTTAGCTGCAAGTCTAGGTTCAATTACTCTTATCTAATTATCTTCAGATCCAACTAATATAGAAAAGATAAACAAATAGTAAAGGTTAAAATAACAAAAAGAAAAATTCTTAAACTCTTATCATTTTATGTAATGAGTCCGTATACTTTTATTTCATTTAAATGAATTTTTAATTTTTAACACAAAATAAACCCTTAAGTTATAACTAAATAAACCGTTAATATAATTCAATTTTTAATTTAATATGAGGGTTTATTTGAATATAAATTGAAAGATATAAGCTTATATAAGTACAATAAAAATATAAAAACTTACATAAGTAAAGTGATATAAGTTTAGGACCTTTTTTAGTATTTTAGCTAATAATAAAGTGAATGGCTCCGATAGACTAGTTTATGAGCTATGCCTGAATAAAGTCTTTCTTGATTCGGGCCGGCCAAATGGGTTTTCAAGTCAATCCGGATCGAGCCGGCCTTGAACTTGAGCAAAGAGAAAAAATTTGATATCATGGTTCGACTGGTCCATCAACAAGTCTAGGCTCCAAGAACTTGAATAAATTAGCTAAAATTAATGTATGGTACCTGAACGGTATCACCAACATTGATGATCAAGGCATTTGGGTTTGGTTTAACAGGAACCCAAACTCCATCTGATTTTCTCTTAACTTGTAGCCCTCCAACATCATCTTGAGCCAGGATGGTCAAGGCACCAGCATCCTTGTGTCGACCAACACCGAGTGCTAGGTCAGGGCGAGGGCAAGAAGGGTAGTAATTAAGTCTTAGCATGCTGATTTGGTCCTTAAAGTAGCCATTCAACCTGTTTGAGGGCAAGCCTAAGCTTGAAGAGATGAGTTCCAACAGCTTGTAACCCAGTTTTTCCACCTCTCCAGCGTACTCCTGGCATATTTCCCTAGCCAACATTAACAAACCAAGTGTCAGATTAACATTTTCAGACATTCTGACTAAGTCAGTCAGATTCGAATATAAATGTCACATACAAATATATTGAAGTTCTTGTAAGTTTTTCATTTTGAAAGATCTTAAAAAAGTCATGTCTATGTACTTACTTTCAAATATGCTCAAACACAAAATACTCGACATGAACATGACAAATAATCAAATCAATTGGAAATTAGTAAACATTTGCAAACTTGTAAAACATGGTCATCTTAAACCAACAATTATTACAGGATTCTGACAAAATATATGCACTTTAAAACCTAAGAATTGAGGAACTTATTGGGTAGACAATAATCTCACGTTAATTAATTAAAGATATGGACTGTAACTTATAAAGCAAAGGCTACCCTTCTCCCATTAAGGCGCTTTTTTCTCAAAGGCAAAACTGTAAGGACAGTTTGTGCACTGTTTCAGAACAGATAATATCTCATAGCGGGAGCAGTTCGACAATCCTATAAGCATGTAATATAAGAAAGAATCCACGGTAATTTGCACCGTTTTGATTCCCCTTTTCTACCTCATGGTTTTCTGATGATACCCCAAATTTCTATTCTGAAACTCAATTCTTGCAGGCACCTGTTATCTGCAAACTGTTTGATTCTCCTATTGAACAGCCATAAATTTGCTCATCTCTGTTAGCTAATCCTATGAACATATCACAAGTGAAATGATAGGAATCTCTTCCTTCATTTCAAGAGTATGGGAATGGAATTTTGATACAATACTCACGTAAGGTGCGTCAAACATAAAAATTGGACATGAATATTTAAAAAAAATCAAAGAGTAAAACAATATAAATAAAAAAGGCCGCAATGAAAGATTAATTACCTAAACTCGGATAAGTTGTCGGGCCACTGGTTTCTCAACGTCCTAAGTTCTTTATCCTGAGGCTCAGGCGAAGCAGATATAAAAGTTGGGTCTTTTAACAAGAAATCAAAGACCTCTTTCCAGTCTCTAACATTCTTCGTGTGCTCGCCATCATGGTACCCCATAGCATTCGCTTCATCTCGTTTAACCTTTCTCTTTTCAGCTATGGGTTGATCAAAGAACGTTTTCGCTGCCATATTAATCCTCGTGAATAATTCCAAGGGCACCCCATGATTGATTACTTGAAAAAATCCCCAGTTTTTGCAGGCGTTTCCAATCTCAGAAACAAGTAGGTCGATGTCTCTAGTGTCAGAAAGGTCGATTACTGGGATTCCCTCGGCTTCGATGGAATCGAGTTTAGCTCTGTGCACGGTGGCTTGGATGAAAGCTGGATCAACCTCTCCCATGGCTGTATTTACAGTATGGTAGCTAGTAGCTATCTGAGTTTAACTTAATTGCGAGACAAAAGCCATTGATAACACTTATCTGATTCTTATCATCCGACACTGGCTTTGGTTTTCGTCTTTGTTTTCGCTTCTATTTTTGTTTTGTTTTTTATATAGTTTTATATACATTGAACATGGACAGTCTGTCTTAACATTACTAAGGGAAGTAAGGCAAATAAAATTTTTCTCTTTATTTGGTAGCTATTTTAATTTAAAATAAAGGAATGTGGGTAAGAACTCCTTTCTTTTGTAAAATTTAAATTATTTTTTTTCACTTTATATTATTTCACAATTTTTTAAAAAATATATATAAAAACTTTACTAAACACATACAATTACAGAAAAAGACTGATAAATATATAAATTTATAGTTAATTTTATCTTAATAATAAATATTTCAATTCATGAATTTCCTTATTAATAGATTAATTTTGGAAAAAAAAAAACATATGGAATTAATCTTTGATGTACAATCTTTTATGGATTATTGTAAAATATAATTTTTAATTCAATTTTTTTCCTTAACTTTCAAAATTATTTACAATAATTAATTTTAAATTTGTTTACATAATAAATAAAATATCTTATTTTAAAAAGGTTATAATCAGGGCAGTTTAGTATAATATATCATTTCTTTTAATTTCCATTGCTTAACCAAATAAAAATTGTAATCAATACTATCTTTCCCCCTTTTTTGCCCTGTTTTAGATGTCCAACAAAGAAATAAAATATCATTTACTTACCCTTTCTTTAAAAACCACTCATTTCTTTTCCTTCCATATTTATTTTCTTTTACTTCGAAAACCACTCGATTCCCCGCCACCCACCCCCCCCACTCCCAACCTTTTGTTTGTTACTAACCTCATTCCAAACGTAACTAAAAGAAACAAATCTTGGCCAGTGAGATCATCTTTGAGATGTTGACACGTTGTACTATTTGTGTCAAATTGTGATTGCATGGCTTCCAGGTTGCAGTATACCAGATCACTCCTTTCAACTTTCCTACGTTGCTAGTGCTATTGCATCGAGTGGATTTAAACTTTAAATTGCGACATTTACAATCTAATCTCGAAAAGTAAAATTTATCTTAACATTTATAATATAATCTTGACATCTGCAATATCTTTTAGTTTGCATAAAAATAGATATATTTCTAAGAACTTAGGGGTGAAGCTCGGGCATTTAGCAAGATACATCTTCCTACTATTTCAATTTCGATTTTCCAGAATGCTAAACATAGAATCAAGAGCAAGAAAATTTCTAAAACCTCATGAATCTAAATCTCCCAAATTCATAAAAAGGAACATGGTATTTGAATTTCCTTTGATTCTTTATGTGGAAATTGAGTGTTCAACATTTCAGACAGGCATTAAAGTTTAACAGAAAGAAATCTAAACAAACGAAACTGCTTTACCCCCGGGTTAAAAATGAATTCCAGTTTCAAATGGTGTAGCACAAGAAGTCTGAAGTCAGCATGGGGGGGGGGTGGTGTTTAAAATCTCATCTAAAATGCAACTATTTACATTGAAACGAACAAAGTTTTTAAGCAGCTGGCATCGAGGTTGAAAGGACTACATAAGATAAATATTGGAGTCCATCCTGGATTTTGCTCACTGCAGTGGTCTGATCATCGCGGAGATGGTCGGAGAAGGACTTAGCTTTCTCATGTATTGATGTCTGTGGAAGTGTTTCATGTGAATCTGCAGTTGCACTCTTGATGGCCGCTAGATAGGCTTCAGCTACATCAGATATGCCTGAAAAGCACATCAAAGATAAATCACCTTGGCTGGTAGATTTTTGAAAATGAAGCTTAAAGTTTTTTTTTTTTTTTTTCACCCCGGGAAAGGCGAAGGCAGGTGTTTCAGGCTGGAGGAGGGGGAGGATTTGTTCATTTTGGGTTTGGGTGCTAAAACTCAAGTTCGGGCTTGAGGCAGGCATCAGGTGGAGAAATCTGAAGGTGAAGTCTAAGGCAGGGCAGGCAAACATCCACCCTATTGCCATCCCTAGTCCAGGGTGTTTACAAATGAGTGCAAGGAAACTAACCTGTGATAAAGCTGCTGGATACAGCTTCCACATAACCTGTAATTGATTGTGCCTTTACTCTTATTAATTTTGCCTTTTCAATGGAATCCTCAGGCCAGTCGATATTCATTATACAATCGTCAGGACCTTCATCTTGAACTTTGTTGGCACTGGATATGACAGATTTACCCAGCATCAAGAGCTGAGACACCGCAAAACAGCACATTTCCGAAAGCCTCTGCATAATCATTTTTAAATTCACCAAGGTTCACATGATAAAGTTTATAATCCAAAAACAAATTGTCGAAATGTTCAAAGGAATTGAAGAATATCTCAATACATGAACTCCCTCTGAGTGCAGTGACTCCAGCCTTCCAGTAGTTCTTTGAATTATGTCATTAACAGCTAATCCTGCCAATGCATTTGTGAACCTGTAAATGTTGTGTGTTACTATTAACAAAGCTGTATAGGTTATAAATAATACCATGCTTATTAGAAGGGAAAAAAAAAAAAGACAACAAACAACAGTTTATAACATTATAAAATGTGTTAAAGAGTGCGGAACACGAGTATAATACCTAGGTGCAGAAATTTTCTAAGCTAAGTTAAATGAAACCAAACAGTATTTAGTAAATTACCCAGCAGCCATATCAGCAGCCTTGCTGACGCTTGAATCATGTAATTTTTTCACCTCATCATGACTGCCCTCAGTTTCGGTCTCTATTTTCTTCCCTTTTGCTGACTCTGGACCATTTCCATCCATCTCAGAATCCAAACTGAAAATTTGCTGGATTTGTTTAAGCTTTCCCTCATACACAGATTTCTGTTCTGATGGTAGTTTTGTTTTTCTCCGATTAAATAGAAGGGCATAGTGGCTGGACAACGCTTCCAGTTCCTGACAGCATTATAGTTCAGCAATTCAAAAGATATAATCATTTTCAATCATCAAATTTCAACTTCGAGGATTAGAAGTTAACCTCCAACTGCTCTGGACCTCCATATATGTAGAAGCATCGATCAAAAGTAACTTCCTCAAATAACTGATCCTCGTCGGATGGTTTTTCGGTGCCCTTGGGGTTGTTTTCAACTTCTATACCAGTTTCAGTGATCAGTAAATCCATAGTCTCCTTCCCTACATATTCAAGCACTTGCATTCCCTTTGTCGTAAAAGCTTTTCCGGTCTGCAAAATAGAGATGAGAAATAAGAGATCACACAACATTATTAAGCAAGATAACAAGGCCAGCACAAACCTCAATCAATGATGGTGCAACTGAACCAGCGGGTAAACCTCCGTGCTGAATTGAATCCGCAATGTTTGCAGCAGAATGCTCAAGCCTAGCGAATAAAAGAGAGAAAAACTTATTCGCGGAAAAATGTTTTAAGAGTACTTATTGCTTGAGTTCCATGACAAGAATTGTAAAAAGGTATTACACCAGAAGAAAATAGAGGAAATTGTACATTGTTGACACAAAATCAAGCAGACTCTTTTTTATGGTAGCATGGAAATCCCAATCTAGAAGTAAGTCTCTATCTACGACATTTGCATATTCTAAGTGCCAGGAAAATTCTACTGAAAGTCTCATATGAAACATAGATGGTTGATATCCTGAACATGGTCAGGGCTCCGCGGAGGAGGGGGAAACTTCCAATATACAAGCAAATATTCCATGATGATAGAACCCTAAATCTATTAGTTTAGAAATTAAATTAAAAACATTCACAATGAATAACTTCAAAAAATTTAGAAGATGCATTGCAATTAAGAAGCATTGATCCATTGGTTTCTTATTTGTTGTTCACAAGCTCCTGGAATCAACCAATTAATTATTTAAAAAGCAAACTCTCTCTAGCTTGCAAGGAAAATGATATATTAAAATGCAATGAAACATACTTCTGAACAAGATTGGAACCCCCTTTCAGTGCGCTCCCCAGTGCCTGCCATGCTCCGGAAGTGAAATTCTCCATAGAGTTGTCAAAAACCTTCAAGCGCTGCAAACATTAAAAGTAGGACATAACATATCAAAAACCAAATATTGATTCTGATCCATCACAATGATATGATATGACTGTCAGTGCACACTGGTATATCAACAGAAACAAAACATATAGATTCAAACACAGACGAAAAGGCAAAACCTTCTGGATTACCATCATCCCAGATTTGTGCAGCGAGTATTAGTACACATAATTTCAAAATATAAAAATAGATAAAAGACATGCCTGGCCAAGGAAAGAATCATCACTTGCTTTCTCTAACTTATCCAGAGCAGACTTTCGTAGCTTGTCATTCTCATCTTCACTTTCCTTGTCAGTTGGAGACTCCTCAGCTTCTTCCTCCTTAGAAGATTCTGAGTCTTCAGCAAGTTGAATATCTGCAATGCTCTTGGCAGCCTTCTCTGCAACCACAGAAGCCTGCATCCAGAAATCACTGCTTAACAAAATTGAAAACAGCCAATTATGATAACTGCATACGAAGCTACTGCACAAAATCTTATAAAAAATTATAAGTTAATAATATTGAGATCGTAAAGACAATTCTCAATACTGGACACCATAAAAAGGTTTATCACTGCTGTAAACAAGAACGTTTCAGGTAACCAATTGAAATGTTTAAGGATGCCAGCACTTATTTTTTATCTTAATTTTGTTATAACATTGTGCTTTTCAATAGTTTCAGCTGGACAAAGGATAAGTCACGATAGTAAGTGCAGGTAAAGCTAAAAGCAAGTGATCCCTTACAGGAAAAAGGACAAGTAAATAGTGAACTCCAAATTCTTAAGCAAACTGAGGAGACTCATTTTCAATTGATGAGAGGAACGGATGTTTCATGATAATGACGAATAAGGTTCTTGATAAAGAATGCATATCAGAAATATTCGTAGTATCCGGTATCTATCAGAAACTATCAATTACCAGCAGGAAACTACAAGCATATCTAACATAACGAATAGAATACTATAATGGTAACTGATAAGGTCCTTGAACAGCGAGCTATATCTTTCACAAAATGTGTTTAAAGCGAATCAAAATAGGCTCCACCATAATGGGGAAAAAATGACCGACAAACATTTCCTTTCACATAATCAAATTGGGTTTTTACATCATAGCCATTTCATCAATCTAGGAGTTCAGAAAAAGATTGGGGCGAGAAGTGGAATTTTAATAATGTTAGTTTTTTTGAGATCTAAATGACAAGCTCCAATATATGAACACCCAAACCTAGGCTATGAATTTTCACACAAGATTATTGCCTTGCACAGTGAGTTTTTTCCCTTCCTATACTTCTAGTGCTTCAAATATCAAACACAAAGCAAGGTCTAATTCAACAAAACCAAAATTCAACACTAACTAAACCCATAGTGAATAAGGTTTCCAGAGTATCAAAATCTACTAAGTTAGCAACACAGTGACTATTCTTCAAAATGATTATGTGACAAAGTAACCCCAAAACAACAAATTTCAATCTAAGATCTGAATTGACTCAAAATCACATATCAAAACATAGTGAAAGAGACAAATCTTTAATTCAAATGCCCCAAAAAAAAAAACCCATGAGTGTATACAGAAACAAATATTAAGAAAGAAGATGATGATACGTACATTGCGAGAGATCTCCTCAGCGGCAACCGTGGCGGCCTTTTGAAGATTTGACAGGACAGAGAAAGCGGAGAAACCCCAACCACCCCATCCTCCGCCGCTCGTGGCTGTTGTAGTTGATGCTGGTTGTTGCTCCTGCTTCTTGCGTTCTTCTTCTTTTCCATGTTCTTCCATTTCTGGAGATTCTTTTGTTTGTTTATCTTCCATTTGTTGTGGCCGTGGATTCTTGGTACCTTCCATTTATTTGCTTTGTTTTCGTATCAAAAGGGGAAAATGCTGAACAAATTAAAAGTTTGATCCAAAAAATACAAAAAAATATGCCATTTTTTGTTTGGATTTTCTAGGTTTTTCTTTTTCTCACAGAGAACAGATCAAAAGATTGAATGAGATCTGTATAAAGGATAATGGAGCTTCAAGTTTTCGAAGGGTTAGCGGCTGTTTTCAGTGGAAAATGGACCCACGAAACCGTAAATCAACGTGATTCTGAAGGCAAATCTCGCCTTTCAAATGATGCCGTGAAATTAATCCCTCGAAATTATGCAAATTAAACGCCTTCGTTTTCTGGTTGACTGGGCCAGACTTTTTAGTTTTCGCCTCTTCCAAACGGATCAAGCTTTGTCCCCTTTCTTAACCTAATGTCCGGTTTAAGAATGTTTTAATGGTTTTACTTTTCTGACCAAACAATGTCTTAAATACAAATCTTAAGCATAAATACAATGTCTTAAGTGTCGCTTTATTCGTGTTTTTTCCGTTTATAATATTCACCGTTAATATTTATTATATAATCATCATATTATTTATTATATCTACAATATGAATAAATTTGATTTAATTAAAAATATGTCTACAATTATAATATAAATTCACGATCACAATCCAAAAAAATCCCAGATGGGCTGACCAAGGATGCAGTTTATCTCGAGCTGACTTCTTTGGATGAATCCAATATGACTGGCTCCTAGGAAGTACTGGGGAAGTAGATATATGGTATGCTATGCTATGATCTCTTCTTTATCTTAGCCTTATTTCAAATCCAGTATTCAGGGTTGTATTTGAAGATTAGTCAAACTTGTTTGAACTGTTAATTGCAACCTAACGAATTCTGATAGAATCGTTAGAAAATTAGAAACTCGCATCCTTTTGGCAGCTGATAGAAACAGATGATGTTAAAGATTTAATTTTCTTTCCATCATTTGCAAATATGTAGGGAGCAAAGGGGTTTGGTTCGATCTTATGCTATTCGGATTTGAAGATAAGCATCAAATACGAGTATCTGTATGTT
>JAQSVH010000004.1:1962597-1984774 GCA_029448705.1 Adansonia digitata
TTCAATAATTTTAATGGCGGAGTGAACCAGTTACAGGGTCATGACCAGAACTGGCATCCTTATGTTTCAGAGAGAGGATTGCAAATTGGGAATCAAGATCTCTACTGCTAGAGCGTCGATGGCTTGATAATGGCTGCTGCTGCTGTTGTTGCTGTTGATTTTGCTGCTGCTGATACAAGGCTCGTAGCCTGCCAATCTCCCTCTCCAATACTTCATGCTCAACTGAACAAAATTATTGGTAAAAAATCTTTTAGCCTCTTTTGTATTTACTATTGAGAAAGATATGAAAAAAAAAAAAATACATAATTTAAAAACTTTGAATGAAGTAGTTTATATATATATATATATATATTATCTAACTAGTCATGGTCAAACTATCTCCAATCAACTATTTAGTAATTTTTTTGGTTAAAGTTTCTTCTGCCTGTACTGTTTTTTCCCAGTATTACTTTGGACTTGGATATGTCCGATAGGAGTATACGTCTAGCGTGAATATATTAAATTTTTTCTAAGTTTTTCTTGTATTTGAAAAGTTATATCCGCATACATATGTCCGAAAATGTGTTGGACATGCAAGTCGAATACGGATACTCTAAAAAAATATGATTAGTCGGAGCAAAATAGTATAGCAACATATGGGATAAAAATCTAAATGGATCTTATCAACCCTCATAATGCCAATTTATACAGGTTCAAAATATGGACTACATACAAATAATTACTAGGAAAAGAAAAAGGTTGTTATGCTCTATGTAATGCAGAAAAACAACAAATAATCATAGGCTTAGAAATCATGGGATATACACTTACGATGTTTGATAACCTGTTCCTGAGCTAAACTCTCTAAACGTTTTGTAAGAGCTTTGTTCTCCATGTTAAGAATAAGATTCTGCTGGTTGAGAAATTCAAGCTCAGCTGAAACTTTAGATCCTTCTGCCTGTTAAAAAGTAAGAAAAACACAATAAACATTTCATTGTAAAACATACTGTTTCGTAACTTAAAGTAAAATAAGTAAACAATTTAAAAAAAAAAAAAAAAATCAGTTTTGGACTAATTCTTGCCTGCAAAACTTGAACATTTCTTTCAAGCTCAGCTATGTATTGAAGTTTGCGCACCCTCGAGCGTTGAGCAAACTGCCTGCAATGGACAATAACGAAATGCAGTCATCAAACAATTTCAACCAAATATGTATTTTGATAAAAGCTTCAAGAATCGCAGGGAAAAAATAAATCGAAGTTGCTAGTTATCAACGAAAGCATATCAACTAAATTAAACGCCAGGCACAACAGAATAATAGAATTTGAAGAGAGAGAATGAATACGACATGTGATTCCTTTTAAGAACAAAGAAACCGTAAGAACATGTATTTATGTTACTGTTTAGAGCTTGCATATGCAGGAAAAACCAGCAATCCAAACTACAGACAGGCACCAGTATACTCCTCGTGTTCCGTAAAATGATTATTCAAAGAGGATTTGAGGAAGCCAAATGCAAATCTTTCTGGTTTGTGGAAAATATTCAACTGAAAAATTCCAGGCAAAGAACCAGAGGTACAAGGCCAAGAAATGCATAAAACAACTAGAAAGTGAATGCAACCACAAGAAACGTCTAATCGATGCAATCATACTAGGGAACCTGCAGATCCACATCCTAGAATCATTTCGAAATCCCATTGGAAAGTAATCAACAAGCTCCTTGTCAATTTGGTCATTATAAGAAGACAGTAATTAATTACTAACAAAATTAGTAGCATTATAAGCAACCACATTCCTTGAGCTCATAAAATGTAACTTTTAAAAGATATTAACAACAGTCTGGGATTTGGCTTAATGCACGCACATGCACCAAATATATATATATAGATAGATATATAGATTTGCTATGTGTTACTCCACTATAATAGTACTATACCCCCAACAACTGGAACAGTAAAATAGGCTACTCACTGCTTGGCACGTTTTGTATCGCTGTCATATGCAAGAGACTTAGCATGAGAATTATCCTTTTGTTCAGAAGATGCTTTTGCATCAAGAGCGGCAGATTCAGAAGAATCTTGTTTTTCTCTTGTTGATGGAGCACCCTCTACTTCTTGTAGAGCACATGATGATCCTAAACCCTGAAGAAGGGTGTTTTCACTCAGAGAAAGAAGCCCAATGGGATGAGTCACAGCATTTAAAGATGAATCCCAGGCCCTATTCTTTTGCTTTAACAAGTTCACATCAGTGTAGAAAGAAGTAAGCCGAGCATCTTTGTGACTGTGATAATCATATTCCTGAGATGCCCAAGAAGGTTCAGAAATCATTTTTTTATATCTATACTCATCCTGAGCTGCATAACCTAGGTTACGAGCATTAGATACATCAATGTACGCAAAAGAGTCACTGGATGAACGTCGATGACCTCCTCTGCGCACAGGAGTCTCTGGCTCATTAAGGAGATCATCAAGCCAAGAGGGTTGTTCCTCTATCAGAAAGCTTTCAGAGGAAGTGCGGAGGTGGTGCGTATTTCCCTCTGTAGGATTTTGGACTGATCTAATCACATTGTTGGGGACATAATCAGTATAGACTGTAGGAAATGGACTTTTTGGAGGAAGTAAAGGATGCTTTCCAGCGAAGATCAAATCTCTTATGCTTGTTGACCCCTTGGAATTCGCCATGGCAAAGAACAACAGTTCCTGTAAAGAGCAAAGGAGAGACGGATAATGAAATACATCAATTATGATAAGAATAAAGGCAAATACAAAAGTCTGAGAGAAAAGGGTTGCAGCTATGTTTGCAGTCTACGAACCAAGAGACAATAAGTCCATTCAACAAATAAAATCAGAAAAACAATAGATTTTATCATGCATTAAACCTATCATTTTATGCCAGATAATGATCTAAACATAAAAAACATTCGTGTCAAGTACACCGAGTATGCGTAAAAGAGAGACATGCTGGCAAATATTGACAATCCAAATGGAAAGATCACGGAAAAGGATAAAAGAAAAGCTTGTGAATCATACATTACAGAATTATCTGCACCATCTCTCTAGGTAGAAGATTGAAACATTACCCAACATTTTTCATAATGATCTGTATTTTGCTTTGTTTTAGTTTGAAACCGCTCATAAAAGAATGTCATAAATATTATTACATAGCACTGAAATCATAAAATAACGTCTCCATTCCCCATATCTCCATCAAACACTCTTGTGGGAACGAACTTTCTGATGTAATCATATTCATATCTTCTTGAAAATTGTTAACTATTGCCTATGTAGTAAAGTCTCTCAGCGCAATGTAGCAAAGACCTATAAACAAAAACCCAGGAAAGCAACGACTAAAACCCCACATTTCCATGGCTCAGACTCCCAACAGATTACAGAATCAGATCAGAAAACAATAATGTAAAAGAAGAAAAGCACCCCCCCCCCCACCAAACCAAAAAAAATGCATATCTCTCGCCAAGAAAATTGCCGCGGATAACTCGTTCATAGGAAATAGAACAGGACAAGCCTCACAATTCACAAACAATCTCCAAATACCCAACTCCTTACCTTAAATGAGAAATCTTCCAATTTATTGTGACAAAACTGGAAAATGGATACCAAAATCTCTCAAAATCAGCATATTCATATGAATTTAGAACAGTGATTACGGCACTGTTTATAGTTTCTTTTTCCTAACATAAAAGCAATGTTATAAAATCCTAAATTAAATTGTGTTCTGAATAAATAAATAAATAAATAAATAAATCAAACATCAACTAAGCTAAACAAAAGGCATAGGATAATGAAAATCCAAATACTGAAAAAGCTTTTGATTTCTTATTGTTTTTGCACATTTCCTCAGCAATCAGAAAAAAAAGCTATCAGATGAATAAAAACGAAAACACGGCTCATTAAAATTTAACCAAAAAAAAAAAAGCTTAAGAAATGAAGATTAAGTGTTCGATAAAAAGAAATGTTACAATGTGAATGATGAAAAATGAATTAAATTCGATTTAAAAAAATAAAAATAAAATAAAATAAATTCGTTTTGGAATCTAAGGAAAATAAATAAATAAATTGAGGAAAAAAAAAACAATTGAAAAGCTTACCTTTCGGGGATTGAAAGAATTGAGAACTCGAAATGCAATTCTTCTATGTTTCTAAATCGGAAGCAAACTATTTATTATTGTTTTCCTTTCTTCTCTTTTCTTCTTTTTCCCCTATTTTTTTGGGTGTTTTCGGTTTCACCATTTTGCAATCCTCTCTCTTTCTATTTTTCTTTTCTGTCTCTGCGTTGTCATAGTAATTATGAACCGAACATACGGAACAACAAATTTAAACATGATTTTATAAATTTAATATTCATATAATATTTTTATTTAAAAATTAAATAATTATATGATATATTGATAATGAAATGAAATAACTTTATAAATCAGATTAAAATGACATATATTTTATTTATTTATTATTTATTTATGTATTATAAAGAGTATGCATCATTTCACTAACTAATTTTATTTAGTAATATGTTGGGTTATGTTTAGGTTTATATACTTAATACGAATTATATTAACTTTTGTTAATCCTAAACCATGAATTTTTAAACACTTAGCTTTATCTTTTAAATCTTAAACACAAATTTGGATTAGGGATTTTGTTTTCAGTTTGAAAGATTGAAATTTGGATTATGGGATTTGGTTTTAAACATCCATTCATGAATTCGATTTGAAGCCGTTCTTGTTTTGCTTGTTAGTACATATATTCTAAAAATATTTATTGTAGTCATTAATGTTGAATGAAATTCACAATTTAACATACTTCTAGATGCATTAAATATTTAATAATTCATTGTTCAAATTATTTGATAGAATGATTTAATTGAATTTGCTGTATTTAACACGCCATAAATGGAGTAAAAAATGACCAATTTCTGGTACGAAACCCTGAATTTTACATAAAGCGGCAATTAAGATGAGATAGCCTGTCAAACAAGGGTGGCCAGAGAATGTTAGTAGCAATAATTTAATTGAAATTAAATTCAATAATTCATGTATTTATGTAATGTTATTTTTTTAATATATTATAATTATTTTTAAGTTATTTTATAATATAAAGTTTAATATATTATTAATTTATATTATAAAAATTTTAAAATATTTATGTATTTATATTATATTCATGTTACTTTTTATGTCATATCGTATATTAATTATTTTTTTGTGTCGTGTGCATGAAATGTACAGTTGAGACAGGAATGCAAGCATTTTCAGCACAGAAAATAGCAATCACTGTGCTTTCCCTACCAAAATTATTGGCAAACCGTTTCATTTGTGCAGAATCATTCAAAGTAAAAAAAGAATAAATGCAGACTAGCAATCAATATTCAATATACACATTTATATCTATATTACCTAGACTTAGGGAATATTACTTGAACTTAAAGTAAGTATTGAATATTAATATACGAGTCTAATATAAATATATTTTTAATTTTTTTCGTATATTTAAAAAATTATAACAGAGAGTCGGGTGACAAATTTTCTATCTTCTGTAGATCTGACAGTAGGGAAAGGAAACATTAAACATCTGAAACCTTTCACTTTCCAAATCTCAAGCAATGCTTATACCTTGTAGCCTTGAAACAATCACAAAACTTGGGATACTGGTCCTATTGCTCCGTATACACTTCAACGGCAATGCTGGAGTCTGTAAATAAGCTAATATATTTTATAGATCTCAATTAGTTAAAGCACAGCTGTGGTTGATTATGAGAATGACTTTACGAACGAAGCGGCTTCTTCCATCAGGAATATCCATAAATCTTATTAACGTACTATAGTCTATATTGCTTCAACTCTTTATTTTTTTTTTTTAAGTATCCTTATCAGACATCTATATACAACATATATTCGGATGTAGATATAGAGATATTACTCTTCCAGGTCTTTCCAAATACATAAAAAAACTTAAAAAAAAAAAATAAACATATCTACATCCAACACTCACACCCAAATTCAAGTGCCATAAACTATAATCATTAGTCATCGTAAAAAAGCTATAATGGCTATTAATATACCCTATTTTTAAAATAAAACGACAGAAAACCATGAATCTTACCATGTCAAATTATTAGAATAAAAAGTGATGATGAAATCTTGAAGAAGAATAAGAACAGAGCAAAACGATGAACAGCCACAATATAATGATCTCCTTCAGTGATAAGCTGTACAAGATTAGGAATTAGTACTTGGTGATAACTGATAAGTATGGAACCAACTTAAATATGCCTTACCTAATTGGCAAATCCAAAATTTATCCTAAGAGTCAAGCTCATTAACAGGGGAATCAATAAATCAAAAGACAATGCTAAAATACCAAGAAGCAGAGAGAGGGATCGGCCATACTGCACTTCGGATTCGTCGAAAAGCTGTCTTTACTCTCTCCTTCAGACCTTCACTTTCACTCTCAACATTCCCACTCTGCTTATCAAGATGAGCTACATTCCTGTCGACATTGATCACAAGCTTTCCATTTTCTCCCAATGTTACATCGCCAAAGAGTAACACTCGAAGCACATGAATAACCTGCCTTCTTCCCGTTTTCTTCCTCCATTTTTACTGCCTAAGATTCAATTACTATCCTAGGGATCTCCCAGCTAATGCCCAGAAGCAACGCCACAGTGGAATTGGACACCATGCCACTTATGGGATCTGATGTCCAGTGCATTGAGATATGCTTAACTGATTCCTGCTACACGGTCACTCTATCATGAACTCGCAATGTAGGAACCCCGGATTCTTCATCTGTTGAAGATTCCACACTCTCATATATTGGCTCGACTCGATGCTTTATCACACCGAAGGCACCAGCAAATGGGATTGCAATCCTTTGAGTGATATTTGCCGTTGATAGCTGAGAGAAGATATGGAGATCATCAGGAGAAATTATCTGGTATGTGAAGCCTTTCTTTACCAGAACACCACTTACAGTTTCACCTACTTCTGGGGTCTTTTCAGCCAATCTTCCAATGGTCTTCGCCATTTTCTCGGAGTTAAAATACATCTCAACAAACTGACAATTTTTGGGGGTAGTGATTCTGGCGTTGCCGTCAGTAAACTCAGTGATAAGCTTCTGTTTGAGTCTTCCCATCTCATTTGCTTCACCATGAACAAGAATTATGTTGGGAGGCAAGAGCTCTTTCAAAAATGTACTCATCTGTGCATGATCTGCATGGGCCGAGAATGAATTGTAATGAACCTGCATGTTGAGAGGCGCAGTAAGACCATTCATGAGACTTCTTTCGGCTCATTGATAATCATTTTTGCCAGTGTCCCTTAGACGATATAACCAGGTATAACACATGCATTTTTTTTTATCAGAACACCCCATGTCGAAGAGTTGACGTGACAGGCCACTCTGAAGTCCACTAGAACTTGCCATTACAACAGATGGACCTACATCAGTAAAATCATCAATGCCGTTTAATGGAGGTATGTGTTTGAACTTGAAGGGATTCGAGTTCGCAAACTGGCAGCAAATTCTTTCGTTCTTGGAACGTATGTATGTTCGATAAAGAGCCATAGACTTTTTTGCAAGTGGAGAAGCATAATATATAGGAATGTTGTGAAGCTCAGGGTGGTTTGACCAATACTAATCAAGATTCAATAGAAGTTCATGGGCACGACCAAGGACAAATGCTGGAAATAGAACATTACCCCCTTGAGAAATAGTAGAATGGATAACATCAGTGAATCGCTGCTCCCTAATGTGCCATGGTTGATGGAGCTGGAAGCTCAGCATGAGAGAACTGTGGAAGCTCAGCAGCACGGAGATGACGATCTTCTTCTCGAGAATAGTCTCCAGTTTAGAGGACTCGAACACCAGCTATGTCAACCATAAAGACGGCAGCACCAAGAACATGACCAGCAGTATAGCGCTAGAACTTAATGCCATTCACTTCCAAGGTTTGGTGGAAATCAATAGCCTGCAGACAAGCACATAACGGAACAAAAATTTCCAATTGGTTAATCGCTAAAAAGCTCGGAGGTACTTTTGAAATAACTTCATAGCAAATATGACAACACTGGAACCAGATTATCCGTAAAATACAGCCCTAGACCAGATGGACATTAAACATTACGAAAAGTGGAAAACTAAGAATATAAACCTCAAATTTATCCATCAAACGATTAATATCCTGTTCATAACATGTCTTCAACTCAAAATTTGCTCAATTTTACATAATCAGTAAGGAGCTTATAGCTAGCTTTTGTTGCATGAGTCATGAAAACTCGACCTCAGAAGGTGGTCTGGTTGAAAACATAAATACATTAGTTAGTCCTTAAACAATACCAAATGCTAAAATTATATGATAATTCACTTTGAACAAAACAAAACTTCTCTAGAAAATATGGTAGGGACGCAGCATGATCCTAGTGAAAGCTGCACAAATGCCCAAAGCAAATGAAATATAACACTTAAATTCATCGAGCTATGTTTCTCAAACTCATATCCAGACATGGATATGGAAATATAATCCTCCAAATACATGAAAATCTACAAAAAAAAAAAAAATTGAACTACGCGCGTCATAAACTCGCAACTGAATCCGAGTAACCATACATGGTTACTGAAGCAAATTTGAAGGGAGAAAAAAGAACACAAAATTAAAGCAAAAATAGGCGAGAAACAAAAGCCATACTGGGTGATAAGTAGGACATCAACTGTTTAAGGATCAAACTCATCGAAATACGGCAAAGCAGCCATAACCGAGTAAGCGGTATGAATTCCACAATCAACCTATCATTTAAAATAAAGACAAAAAAAAAATTAGAAAATACTACAATCAAATAAGTTAATATCAAAATCCCAGGAGTAAAAGTAAAATTAAAGGAACTGGCAAGCATACCATTATAGTTTTGTTTTTGTAAGACATGTAAACACAAGAACGACCAACTTCATTGCCAGCGCCTAAAGGGGTTGTACTAAGCTGATCTCCTTCTCTTGTTAATGGTGCATCTGTCCTTTTAAGTGACGGTGGCTGCCCTGTTGCAGTCATTTTTCAAAGTGAAAGAACTTACTCTCGAAGAGAGGTTTCGCTATGAAAAGCAAAATTTGTTTAATTTTACAACAGAGAAAAAGACTTTGCTTGATTACAAAGTTCGAAGTAAACTATGAGACTGAGTTTGCGATGTTAAAGGGCCCTAAAACCTTGATTAATAGAGTAAGGAAGGGGGATCCAAATCCGATCCCGAGGAAGTGAAAGCCGGGCTGATAAGGATACAGAAGATTTGAAATTAGAACCCAAACCCTAACATTTGGGCCTTTGGATTAAAATTTGGAGAACAAAAAAGAACCTAAATAAAGTAGCGAACGACCACAGTGGGAGTCGAACCCACGACCTTCTGATCCGAAGTCAGACGCGCTAATCCACTGCGCTATGCGGTCTTGAGTGATGGAAGAATATTCTTATCCCTAGATATTTATCAGTCACTCAAACGTAGACAAATATTGAATGAGTATACTTTATTTTTTGCATTTACGTATAATTAATATGAATATATTCAATTTTTTGATTAGTACTCATTTCATTTGTAAAAAACTCCAATGTTAATACATACTCAATATGGATATGTTCAATTTTTTTTTTTTTGAAGAATGATACTCTACATTCATGTATAAATATGCATGGCTAATGAATACTTCAGAAAAAAATGAAATCTTTTGATAAACATAGATTAAGGTTTGTCCGGCAGATGGATGTAAAAATTCCAATGTTTTGGTTACTTTAATCTTTTAATCTAATCAAACAGATACCTTTAAAAACTTCATTAGTAACTAGAAAACTATTATCAAAACATTGGCAATGGCAGTCATTCCTGATCTAAAATTGTTAGGAATCAAACTATTAAATATCGAGACAAGAGAGCCAAGAATTCTATTTGTACAAATTGTTTACAACAAAGGGATATACAACAACAACAAAAAAAGTTGAAAGAAAATTTCAGCACAATTGCTGCTAATACTAAACAAATGTGTTTTTTCTAATGAAATCTTTTTGACTTTATATCAACTGTTCTTTAATGATACATATTGCAATTTGGGGTTTTGGGTAGGAAGTATATGAGGTTTACTGAACTTATTGGAGGTTGCGGGTTGACAAACATGTCTGTTAAGTTGTTAAAACATCAGGAAGATTGGTTGGTGCTCCGAGAACTTTACCACCGACGTCAGGAAATGTTTCGTAGCCTTGGATCGGACCAACTTCCCCATTTCTTCTGATCTTATATGGATACAGCATCAAGTGTCCACTCATTTCTCTGTAATCATCGTCCAGAAATAATTTCCAGTTACGTTTTGCGATCTTATTAACAAGTTCTACACATTCCAGGCTTTGTGGTTCCCGGAAAGTATCATCCAGTTTGCCAAGGTGTTCAGCCCAGAGAGACATCCGATAACCATAAACCTACATCCAACAATACCGGTGCAGCTTAAAAATCTAAACGATAGATAAGTTATTGTCTGCGTTTGATGGCATCTTCTCTCAACTATCGAGCATATAAAAATCGAACAGAACCCAAGAGTTTCAAACCTGGCCGTGTGGGTAGGATTTCTTTCCAGCCCATGTGTAATTTGGTTGGTAAGCACCCATAGCTATTTCGGTGTCCCTTGAGCCTTCTAAGGATCTCTGGTTAATGTTTGCTGATCCCATTATAACATACTCATCATCCACTATCATCCCTTTGGCATGGACATATATCATGAATCTGCGGTACTTTTGAGCCAATGCCTGTCAAAATACGTAGAAATTTCTAGAGTTAATCTGATATAACACATCAAAGGAAAAAAAAATCGATCCGTTAAACAAAAGGTGCTAATATGCTATAGAAGGACACTCTTGCTTGAATTACAAGGCAAGTTGACATCAAATACAGAGCTAATTCCATGCATAAAATAACTAGCTTCGGTTAACATAATGCATTGGCTAAGTAATTGCATTCTCATTTTGGAAGCTCTTATTCTTTGATTTCCAGGAAATATAATGCACATTTTGAACTTCAAACACAAAATAAATTCATCATATAGGATCCCTGTAACAGCCACCATGTGTATAATTGTCGGAGTAGATAAGAAAGCTTATACCAGTTCACGGTTTTCCTTTTGCGGATTTAGTTGAGATGAACTTTCTGAAGATGGAGCATCACGTTTACCAAGGCAATAGAAGTTCAAATAATCTTGTGGATGATATTGATCTGAAAGGCCTGATTTTTCGAGTTCTTGTGCAATGATTGAGTACATCATGGCCACTGTTTGTCCCTATGTGCATTCAAACATCAAATAAGCATAAACATTACCGTGATAACTTGCCAGCATATTATACAAAAGTTTTCAACATGGATAGAAAAAAAAAAATGCAGAAATGCAATTTGTCAATAATATGCACATAAAAGCTTAATGAAAGCCATAACTCTTTTCTCCCTCCTTGCCTCAGGGAATCCATAACTATGTTGCCCGAACTCTTTATTTTTTTTTTGATGTACCCGTCTCCGATACCAATGTCCGACATATATTCAGACATGAGAATGAGACTATGATCCTCCAAAGATCCTCTAAATACATGAAAAAAAACTTAGAAAAAACTGCATATACCCATGTTAGTCACATTCTTATATCCAACACTCATACCGAGTCCGAGTATCATAAGAATCTAAAACTATCTCATACTATATTTTTCATTTTCTTCTCAGTAATTCTATGCACCAATCATGTCAGGAAATCAACAGCATAGTGCCTAGTCATCAGGCTTTTTCTGGTTACAACCTTCTGGATTCTATCTTTGCATCAACTCAAGAAGTAGACCATACTTTCTGTAATTCTTAGATCCTCAACAAGGCAATGAAGAAAAGAACACACTGAGAATGGATAAAACCTGTTTAAGTTGTCTTCTTTAGAAAAGAACTTTGTAACACTGGAACCATAAATAATTTAGAGGTCCTTATGAGTCTATATTGCAGCTACTACAAAGAACTAAATTGGCAATCCGTATACTTCTATATTGTAGGTTTAACCTTTTTCCCCTCGGACAAGTGAAGTGCACAGCCTTTAAATAAAGGCTTTGTAAGCATGATTTCCATGTCCAAAAGACACTCTCTCCAAAACATAATTCAAGAAAATTCGGACATCAGTCTTGCATTTGCAAACAAAGGATATGAGTTCAAGCAAAATGAACCAGACATGAACATAGAGCTCAACAGCTAGAGGTCAATTCAAGGGAGCATGTGATCTAAATATTTCCATGCAGAAAAGTATGGACCCAGAGATCAACTACGGTATATATATAGGAAACTTCCTCTCTCTCTCTCTCTCTCTCTCTCTCTCTTTTTCCAGTGAAAAAGGTTCACATCAGAAGACCTGAAAAAATAATATTTCCTGCACAGGTTTGGTAGTTGGAACACCCTCTGGCCACATGGGTATTACTATATACACCGAGAAACGCTCCTTTGCACTGATTTTGCTGGCAATTTTCAGGGCCAGTTCCATAGGTATTAAATTATCCGCACCTGATTATAAAGAAAAATCCCATTACCATTTCATTATATATGATTCCAAAACTATAAGAAAAGCAGATAAAACACTTTTTAAACAAAGAGCCAAAGCAGTTGTTATAAGCGTGTCAAGCTTATGTAAAAATAACAGATGTTAAGCCCAAAGCAAATGAACCTGCAATGATTACCGATAGATCAAGATTAACTGTTAATTATCGTATAATCAAAGCTACTACTGAGACTTAAGATACCGAGCGACAGTAGTTCAAAAGAGAACAAAGAATGCAATTACTATAAACTTTTAGGCTCACGTACATACACATAATAAAAATATTAATTTAAGCAAAGGAGAATCATAGATGTTTATCTAAGAAGCTAGATAGTAATTATGCTTCTTTTAGCTAACTTACACATATGTCCACCAGTTTTATTGACATTGTGAAGTTGGTTAGAGGATATAAGAGTACACCCATTGCCATCAAAATAATATCAGCTTGTAATTATATCACAACATATAAACAGAAAGGACAAATACCAATGAATTTGAATACTTGATTGGTTCAAACAAAACTGGAGAAGTAGGACCAAGCCACCAGCTAAATAGTTTAAATGGTAGCAGCACCTTTCCCCAAAAGAGTTTAAATTCCCATTCCACCAGCCAAAAGAAAGAGTAAAGTAATACTAGTCTATGATTGTTTACCCGCATTTTTGTAGGATGGCCAAAAATATGAAGATCCAAGGAAATACTGATTCTCTATATATATAAAGTGTTGCGCCGATCTTATTGCTTTTATATAAGCTGTATGGATGCTCTTGTCTACTTTCAAGTTCTTTCCACAAACAAGGTTCTGCAGAAAGATACAGGTAAAAATGACAAGGTTGCTGATTTAAGTTCTTCCTCAGCACAGTACCTTATGGATGTAAAACTTAAAACACAGACTAAGAAAACTGTTACATAACCTAAAAGGCATTACAATAGGCCAGTTTCCAACCTGAGCTGTGGCTTGCTTAACATCCTTTGGAAAACCTTTTACTGATCCAGAATCGATGGACCGGAATACCTACAAAAAAGAGAATAAACATTGGTCACAACGATATAGAATCACACCATGATAAATAGAAAGCATAGATGTCATTTTATGAAGCATATTCTCCCCAACCTGCACATGCCAGTTCTCTGGGTCCTCTTCCTCCCTAACACGCACAACTTCATCTCCATCAGGACCAGGAGAGGGAGATATTATCCATGAAATACGGTCTAGCCTTATCAAGGCCTCATCATGCCAAGGAGTGACTTTTCTTAGCTTGAAGTCACGCCATTTTGCAGCCTTTCTCCACCTTTGTTCAAAATTAGTCAATATATCATATGCAGCAGGACCCTCTACTTTGCAGTGTAGATCATGCCATGGTTGCCTTGGGCTTTGGGTATTAGACTATACGTCAAGAGTACTACTGTCAAAACCAATTCCAGAGAACATGACAGCAAATTGTTCCAGCAGCCAGAAACAACATCATATACCAGATAGATAGCTACATGGACGACACCATATCATTATCACCTAAATATGCCATTCAACATTGACATGACAGTTATCTAGCAGTTTCCAACACAGAGAAGAAGAAAACAAAATAGGGAGAACCTTAGCACATCTCACATCAAGCTCATATGAGTATGAGGCCTTACGCTTGAAGAATGGCGTGAAAAACTAAAGAACCAGCAAAGATATGCTCATGCATATTCAATAAGTGATTGAAACCAAACTGATATCAAGCAGTTCTAATTGTCTTTCTTTCAGATTTTACCGCAGGAAATAACTAATGCTATATCTCTATCCTCAGCTTGCCCTTCTAAGGGTAAACCTATTGAAACAATTAAACAGCATAGAGGAAATGCCTTTGTTCATCAGCTTATTCCATTTCAGCCTTTAAGACAGGGAACCATGATCTAAAATAGGAAAAAAAAAAAAAGTTTACATCTTTGGCCCAATACTTCGATACCCTAATGCTAATAATATAGAAACTGAATTTTATTTTTGTTATGTTCCTTCAAGAAATGTGAGATGAAAAGCAATCTCAAACTTTATTGGATTATGAAATTTTTTTGGTAAACTGGGGCTCGAAACTCAAAGATTTCAAGTGAGAAGCCATTTTCAAAAACAGCTTTCATCAAGCATGAATATGAAAATGCCTCCAATGATGTAGGTCAACCTGCCAGCTACTTTTTCTGTTCTCCCCCAAGAAACCTCATTCAATAACTCTCTACTCTTTCAGTTTATCATGCTGCCTTTTCCTTGTCGGTGATTCTCTTTCCAGAATAATAAAAGACAATCCGGTCTTGTAGAATACCCAAGTGGGTGAGACAATAGCAGCATAAATCTATCAGAACAACAGAAAGTAGCTAACAAGTTTGCTTGTATTAGATTAAATCAAACATATATTAGACTTGCATCATTTGCACAATGCAAGGTTTGCTTTTGAATAAGACTATAATCCTACTTTGAAAGACTTCTACATGGATGTATAAAAGATTCATTAACTAAATGAAATTCAAATCAAAGAAACTTCATCCTCTGCTAATGCTATGCATACATACAATCTGCTGAAAAGAGAAAAAGAAGAAAGGTTCCAACTCTTCTGGTTTGCAGGGCCTCCTACCAGAATCAACCAGTAACATCAATGTACTCATAACAATGCAGATAGTCTACTTTGGAGAAAACCACTTACAGGAAATGTCGGATTATGAAAATCATCCTTGAAGACAGTGTCAAGATCACAAAAGAGCCGGTGCTCGGGGGTGTCATATCTACCATCACATAAATCCAGACCACCAATGAAAGCAGTTATTTTCCGATTATTTCCTGAAGCTAGGGTGTCAAGAAGCACGCATTTTTGGTGATGAGTGAAAAGGGTTCCCACAACCTGGATTAGCAGGATCATTCAGGGAATGGATAGAACAACAAATCAAACGCACAGCCATCTACATATGACCAATAGATAATAAAAATATTTCATGAATATCCTAGTATATAAGCAGTAAACAAAAGCACAGTTGTGTTAATACTAATACATAGTTCCACAAATTCAAAGAAATAAATTCCTTACCTGTTGCTTGAAAAAACTGAGTTTGTTGCTTGCATAGCGAGGAGCAAGCACACAATGAACACTTGTGTGTTTGAAAAACTTTTTAGTCTCTTCATCATGAGTCTGCATAACACCTTCCTGCATTCAAGCCTAGCATCACTCATGGTGCATCTATGGCTAAATAAATATTGTATATTAATCTACCATTCCACCAGTTTATTTGCTTAAGTGGCGTATGTAGGTTAAGGGTGGGTTTGGAATGCAACAATAACAATACAAAAAGGCTTCAATGGCATTTGTAAACCTATTCATAGGAATGACATCAACTGACCCCTAAATCAATCTTATGCACACTTGTGGTTTTTTTTTTTCCCCCCCGAAAGATTGGATATCTAATATCATTGAGAAATCATGCTTTTAGCATATAAATTGCTCACAAAAAAAGATTAAATGCTTATTTACATAAACAAGAATTAGCCCAATATTATGGGAAAAAATGCTTTCCTTTTTTTCAGCCATGAAAAGAAAACGCGTTCAGACAAGAAAGAGAATGATACCATAAATTGCAATATTAACTACTAGAAATGTTGATTAGTCCTGAACTGTACCGTTTTCAAAAGAAGCTTGTTATGCGAAGTTTTATCATCCCATATCAGCATAACCACACGGACCCCTTCTTGTGACTTGTATTTCAACAACTCTCCCAAAGAAAGCTGCCCTCCATTAGGTAAAGGCCTTGTTGGTTCCCTCACAAGTTTTACAGGATGGTAGACAGACCAACCAGCTATATATATGAGGTGATGTGCTTCCAGAATGGCATGGCATATGTCTTCCCAACATTGGCCTTGCTTATAAATTTTTCTATCATCAAGTAAAATTTCGGGTAGCATGGAATCAGGTACATGAGCATCCTGGTAAAGGGTTACACTCCCCCCTTTACGGAGAGGAAAATATGTATTTGGGACTCCTATATAATCTGGTCCACTCCCAACACCATGTTGATACAGGGGGTTGCCTCTCACTGGCTTAAACTGAAGAGAAACATGTAGTTCAGGATAGGGTTTCAAACAATTCCCAAAATGACCAATAATAGGGAACCAACCGTTAATTTCATGTCCTGAAACGACTTTTTCAACAGCTATCTCAACCACTCCTATAAGTTGAGCGCCAAGAACATCATTGTCCTTGACATGAAACTCAATTTTTACTACAGGATGTGCAACTGGCACAATGAAATGTTCATCCCACAACGGGTTCTCACAATTGGCAATTATTCTAGTTTGAGCAATTGTAGCCCCTGAAAGGCAAACAGATACATAAGGGTCACTAGTATTCAAAGAATGCCTGCCAGAGGCCTTAGGTTTCTTTCCAAAGGAAGTGTCACAGGTTCTAAACATAGCAATCAATCTCCTCATTCTTTCTGAATTTAAATCCATATTCGGAAGAGATTTAGCTTCTATAATCCAGAAATCAAGTTCGCCGTGAAGAAAAGTTGTTGGCCCAACATCCCTGATGCTTGCAGAACTTTCACGACCCATTCTAACTAGGTATTAAGCAAAGAACAAATTGTTGAAGCATCTCATTTTTGCCAAACCTGAAACCAGAACATAAAATTACAGTAATCTGCTCAAAAGAGAGAGAGGTAATATGATCCACAAGTCAGTATATAACTTATACCTACATCTCAAAGCTAGTAAGCATCTTCTATTGAACAAAAAGCCTTATGTTGGAAGCATGCATCATCTTATCCAATAAGAAATGAAATATTCAAGAAAATATTCTTTTTTCCAGAACCATAGCTCAGAAGGCCTCTTCTGCAAGCTGATCCAATAACCATCCTACCTAATAAGAAAACAGAAGTTGGAAAACAAAAGGAAATTAGAATTGACAGCACCATTACTCAAGCACTGGCGCACACACACACAGCTTTCAAGGAGTAAAATAAAATTTGCATTTTCTGCTCACAGAAATAGAGTACAGTTATTGAACATATTGAGATCGGAGATTAATTGACTAAATGCTCATAATTACCTTGCCACTGCCGTATAGTTGAAGTAAAATCCGCCTTAATACAAAGTCACATTCAGGGGCCTAATTGCACAACAAGGATAATGCAAAAGTTATGATTGAAGAATACCTATCTTGTGCTGTATTGTTTCCAAAAATAGACCTCTTCAGTTCCTATTCCATATAAGCATATTACACTGATCCTAATTTGATCATCACCATAAATAAATAAATAATAAAGAGTTCATCATGTCACGGGCAAAATTACAAAGTAATATCACCATCACCAATCACCGTATCAAAGTATGAAAAAAATATATATCATATATATCACAAAAAATCTTTAATGGCAATATTTTGTCAATATCAGAACCAGCAAAATCAAAGGCAGCAGAATTCAAAATTAAAAACAAATAAATGGAACAAAACCCACATATAGTTTTCCATTAGCTTTAGTATGAAGATCATTCTTGAAAAAGAATAGCAAGATTATCTATTTCGTGTTTTTGGGGTTAAAGAAAAGAAGGTAAAGAGAACCACCAAAAGAAGAAGCATAGAGGAGAGAAGAACATAGTGAAAATGGTAGATTCTTTTACCCACATTTTTCCTTGGAGTATCGTTTGAGAGAGAGAATTAAAGCGAATGTGTGGGAGAAATATGAGGCAACGAATGGCTTTAATTGGAACTTGGAAGGAACCCATTCTCCCTAACTAACTTACACCCTTTGCTTACCCGAATTAAAAGCTTATATGTCGATTTCTCTAAACAATTTCTAAAAAATTACAACGAATTATAATAAGCTTTGACAAGAATTACAACGAATTTGGAAAAGACGAAGGACAAGTTTCAAGCTTGCTTCGAAGCTTCTACAAAGGATCACGATGCAACCAGAATGAGATTCTATCTTTTTGCGATGAAACTGTGATCAAATTTGCGAGGTTTCAAATCCGTAGACTCAATGTCATGGAACTTCAGTTGCAAATACTCTTGGAAAACTTTACAACAGTTTTTTTGGAAAACCCCACCCCCAAAAAATCAATAAAATCCTTTCCAATGAAGGTTCAAAACGCTTTTGAATTCCCTGAAGGAAGAAGGTAAGGTTGAATTTGAAGTTACAGAGAGCATGGAAAATCATGGAAATTTGGTCTCTCCAAACGGAGCAAACCTCGCCACCCCATCTACCCCAAGCCGGTTCTTTCTTCTGGTTGGCCTACTGCCTATGTTCGAGCACAGGGTCTGAAAAGAAAAACCAGATCCAGAAATGTAGCACGGAGAAAAGACTAAGCACCCTTCAAACTTTCAGGCAGGGTGATGGAGGTCAAGCTTTAGGCCGATGTTGAGTTTCTTAAGCCAGATGTTGCTGCCTGAGTCAAATTCAAAAATGAAATCTTTCACGAGCTCTGCCGCACCACTGGTACTCCAACTATAGTTATCAAACTTTCTTGTTAATGTGGTTTTCACCCTTTCGATTCTCCTTATTGTTTGTTTGCTTGACAATTATCTGTCACTCAAATTATTACTGGAAACTACAAAATCTATAGTATGATCAGAATCAATTATATTGGTGAATGCCATATCATAGGGATGTATTAAAAAACTCTCCAGATAGAAATCTATAGCAACCTCCATGCATAATTTCCTTCAAAGAGAAGATAGATACGATATAGGATGATACGAGAAATTCCTATATTTTGATGAAGAAAAGGAAGAAACCAAAGCCAATATCAGATTTCAATTTGTTGCTAAAATGTCTGTACTATTATGCAGCGGCGGAATTTCTAGCGCAAGCTCTGAACCAACGCTACAAGCTCGAGGTCATGAAAATGAAAGACAAAACAGTCAACTATTTACTATGACAGATAACGAAACTGCTACATGTAACCCTCATGAAAAAAGTTTACAAAGAGAAAGAAAAGACACCATGACTCCTTTGCATGTTCATTCTCTCAATCATCTCAAAGAACCACTTCAAATCTCTAGTATCTTCCCTGCAGAAACAAACAACTACGATTAGAAAATGTTGCCCGTACACCTGATATAACTCAATAGAAACAGCAACTTGTGAAAGGAGGTTCAACATCAATTTATGAGATTCTATCCAAAAGTTCAAATTAATTAAAGAGGAATGTCTTACTTGTTGTACCCCTCCTTGCCCCGTTGATCCAGTTGGCTCTCCTTGCACATTTCTCTGCTCTGCTTGTGAGAACCCTTGACCAGCGCCGTGCCCTGGGTAAGTCTGTCCATACCCAGGATTTGCTCTCTGCCCAAAGCCAGCAGTTGCTCCTGGCCCATAGTTCTGACCAGATCCAGGATTTGATCCTTGCTGCAAACTCTGGCCATAGCCAGGATTTGCTCCTTGCTCGTAATCCTGCCCATAGCCAGGATTTGCCCTTTGCCCAAAATTCTGCCCATAGCCAGGATTTGCCCCTTGCCCAAAATTCTGTCCATAGCCAGAACTTGGTCCCAGCCCATAATTCCCACCTTGTGAGGAAGCATAGTTCCTATGATCTCCCCTGAAATCCCTCTGCTCAGGAGGCATATAATTCCTCTGCTCTCCTTGAACAAAGTCCCTTCGTTCTTGGGAATTGTAATTTCCCGGCCCTCCTTGGTTGTAACTTCCATGGTATGAAGGATCACTTCCCCTAGGAGCATAATCTCTGTTGTTCATTGGTGGCTGCTGACCGTAATTTTGTTGAGGTGGATGATTTTGTGGAGGCCTATAGTTCCTTCCGTCACCTTGTGCAAACCCCTGCTGATTGTATGGCATATTCCCTTGCTGGTTCAGCATTGTATTTCCTTGTCGATCATATCTTGGTTGGTCAGGATTTCTATTATGTTGACGGAACTTCCCACCTTGGTTTCTGCTATACTGAATAGGAGGTGGTCTCGGCGTGATAACACCATTCTCATACTTGTCTCCTGGCAATCACATCAAAATATTCAACTCCAGGGTCAATTCAAATACTATCTCAATGCAGTAACATTTAAATAAAATCAGCCAATAAGTGGCAAAAATAGGGTGGGGTTTCAGAATACAAAAACTCCTAACCTCCGTACTCCTTCTTTACTGGATCGATGTAAGAGTCCGGCAATACAAAAACCACCCCAGGTATATCTGTTTAATGCAAGACCTTCAAAAGTCAGAATCTTTATAAATTTTCTCTCAGCTACAAAGAGACCAGAAACATTAAAACACAAATTTTAATATGATAAAATAAGATGTAAAACAATTACCATTAAACTTTTCAGACTCTTCTTCAGACATTAGAACCTGAAAACCTTCATAAGTAGTTGTGCTACATGCATATATTCTTTTTTTCGCCTCCTCCACACTGAAACAAATTAACCCAGAATCAGCAAAACCATCACAACCCACTAAAAACTAAAGATTTCAACATCAAGTTCAAGGCTACCCCAGGTTAAACAATTAAACATATGTTCAATAATAATAAATTGCTATAAACTTCTTTCCGATAATCGGAAGAAACTTAGAAAAGAGAGAGATAAAGAATACCTGATGCCAAGGCCTTGAGCACAGATATTCTCGTAAGTACGAATCATTTCTTCAAGTGGAGGTTTATTATCTTTGGGGAAATCGACTACAATGAGCCAATGATTGTAATCACAGCCTTCAAATAGAACCGTGTCTTCGGTGATCTCATCCCCTTCCTTGTAAAGTTTGTACTGTCTCGGCGATAAGAGTGGGCCACCCGATGATCTGAACCACCGAGACTGGAAGATGCCAAAAGATGGTGTTGACGATGATGCAGGTAGCGCACGGCTGGAATTGGAAACGGGGGCTATAATTGGAGGGAACCCCGCGTTGGGAACGGCAAGAGTGCGGTGAAGGGTGGTCAGGGCGGTTAGGGTTCGACGGAGACGAAGTGGATTCAGAGCCATCGCTAGGGTTTACCGGGTTTAGGGAACTTTCCAGAGAGAGTCTGTTGAGAGTGTCGTGGAGATCGAAATACAACAAAGCGAAATGTGAAGCATAAATACTGATTTATTTCAACAAATATGAGTTTAGGGTTCATTTTTTTCTTATTTTAAGCAAGGCCCCAGGCCTATTGTCAATAATGCAATTAAGTCCTAAATATGTTCAAAAGCCCAAAATGACCAAATAACCTATCAAGTCCACTTATTTAACGAAGAATGATTACCGAAAAAATTATTTCTTTCTGAAATAAATTTATTTTTTAAAAACCTAAATTTTTCATTGCTCGAATGATTTAACGTAAAATATTTTTTATTATTTGACTTTTTTTTAAGAAAACGAAGGAAATTCAATATTTTTACGTTCATACGGTGACATTCGAATGCTTTTAACTTTTTTCAAGCTTTGGTGTTTCATACTTTGCAAAAGCATAATGTATTTTCAACAAAAAAAATTGATTGATTTTTCATTGACCCGAAATTCATTTCATGGTTAAACCATTTTGCATGAAAAAAATACAAAAATATAAAAATTATTTAAGGCGAAACGAACGAAGGAAAAAAATTAACTCCATTTATTTGATATATTTCACTATTTTTATTTAGAGCTTTTATGGAAAGCAAAAATAATAAAGAT
>JAQSVH010000004.1:2025298-2047414 GCA_029448705.1 Adansonia digitata
GACTCACTGGCCTGCATATATATAAAAGAAGAGACACTAAATCGCCTTAGATCTCAAAGATTCAAATTTCAATTAAACGATGTCACAGCCTTTGGTGAAGAAAGACGATGATCGCGACGATGAAGGTAAATTCAATTCTCATTTTCTTCGATTCCTCTTCTGTCCACTGTTTTCCATTAATTTTCTCTTCCCTTTTTTTTTTATTTTAAATTCGGAAATGATTGTTGACTTCGTCTTTACTTAATTGTAAATCTTAGGTTTGCGAGTAGTTAGGTCAGTTATTAGCTTCTAGATCTGTGCGGTATTGATCGTTTCGACTGATTTATAGATGCATTTCGTGATTTGTAGCTCTAATTTTGAGGGGTTACGCTTTAGTTTTAGTTGAATTTCGTTAACTTCTAGTTGATCAGATCACTGATCTATATTCTCGCTCCACCTGATTTATGTTCTTGAAAGGGCAATGTAGCTTGTTAGTTTCAATTGATGCGTTTAATTTTAGGTGATTTGATGTGGATCTTGCGGCTTTACGTATCCGTTAAACTAAGTTCTGTTTGTAGTGTTCTTGGGTTCTTCTGGCTTTTTAGGCGCTCGGATAAGTTCATTATTGTTAATTTTGTAATTTTTTTAAACAGCGGACTACTCTCCATTTTTGGGGATTGAGAAGGGTGCGGTTCTTCAAGAAGCTAGGGTTTTCAATGATCCTCAGCTTGATCCACGAAGATGCTCTCAGGTTTCTGCTTTTTAAGCAATCTTGGTATTCTACTAGGTGTGTTTGTCTTTTGTTCTTTTCATTTTGCAGTGAGTGAATCATTACAAATATTTTTTATGTAGGTTATCACAAAGCTTCTTTATCTACTGAACCAAGGAGAAACATTTACTAAGGTCTGTTTTCTTTTTAATAGTGCCAGACAGGATTAGGTCTATTCTGTATTTATTTATTTATTTTCGGTTTGTTACATTACAAGTGAACCTGCTGTATGGATTTATACTGTAAGCTGTAGCAATTGTATATATTGAAGGAAATGTGCTTCATAGTCATGAAAATTTCCCTTGTTGAATAACTATGTTCTTGTGTTGTATGAACAGATAGAAGCCACCGAAGTTTTCTTCGCTGTGACAAAACTCTTCCAATCAAGGGATATAGGTTTGAGGAGAATGGTCTATGTGATGATAAAGGAGCTATCTCCATCAGCAGATGAGGTTATATATCTTGAATTTTCCATGTTTCTTGAATAAAGTTTGGTGTGTGCGTGCATCTGTGCAAATTTACATACTAATTAATCCTCATTCCTGTTGAGAATAGGTTATTATTGTCACAAGCTCTCTTATGAAGGACATGACTAGCAAGACTGATATGTATCGAGCAAATGCTATTCGTGTGCTTTGTCGGATAACAGATGGGACTCTTCTAACCCAGATTGAGAGATACTTGAAACAAGCAATTGTTGACAAAAACCCAGTTGTTGCAAGTGCAGCCTTAGTAAGTGGTATCCACTTGCTTCAGGTACTGCCTTTTTTGTTAGGGTTTGTTTTTTTCATATGTTTTTTAGTTAGTCATCAAAACTCTGATGACTTCTTAACATCTTATTAATATTTTGGCAGACAAACCCTGAGATTGTGAAACGATGGAGTAATGAGGTTCAGGAAGCTGTTCAATCAAGAGCAGCCCTTGTGCAGTTTCATGCTCTGGCATTGCTCCACCAGGTATGATACATTCCTTGGTTGGACATTTTTGGGGTTTTATTTGCTAGTTGAAGTCAGCTGCCAGATCCAGGCCCAACATGTTAATTGCTTGTCTCATGTCCATGAAGATAATTGAAAATACGCTGTGGTCTAGGTTTCTTTTATCTTCTGATTGATTTTAGCAGCCTTGCTGGGTTTATTTTTACTGGATTTTAAGACATTGCATGCTTGGCTCATTATCCAAGTTAGAACAGTAATTATAGGTTTATCTGCTGTAGGTGGTAGCAAAATTGTATGTAATGAAGGAAAGAGAGTATTTTCATGCAGTAGAACTGACAGTAGTTTTGCATGCTTGCATCTGTGCTTGTAAGCATGGTTGGATTTGGGGATGATGATCATTAAATTGGAGCTTTTCAGTTTGCATGAAATTGAATCACATCTATGATGAATGTGTTTGATTTCGTGCTTGCAGATACGGCAAAACGATCGACTGGCTGTTAATAAGCTGGTTAGTAGTTTGACTAGGGGAAGTGTCCGCTCACCTTTAGCCCAATGCCTATTGATACGTTATACTAGTCAGGTACTCACCATCTCTAAAATATCGGCCCTCATGCCAATGTTTTTGTTCATAAACATTATGAAGTAATTGGTGAATCTGCAGGTTATTCGTGAGTCTGCCAATAACACTCAAACAGGGGATCGCCCTTTCTATGATTTTCTCGAGGGCTGTCTGCGCCATAAGGCTGAGATGGTGATTTTTGAGGCTGCTAGAGCAATCACAGAGCTTAATGGTGTGACAAGCCGAGAATTGACGCCAGCAATTACAGTACTTCAGCTCTTTTTAAGCTCTTCTAAGCCGGTGCTGAGATTTGCTGCAGTTCGTACTTTGAACAAGGTGCATTTATTTTCCTTTGCTCAGTACTATTTCATGCCATTGTACAGATATCTATTTTGTTGGTTCAATTAAAATGAAAGGCAAGCACTTAAGTGAGAGGGGCTAGGTTGGTTTCTTCTGGAAATTTCAGAAGTTTAAACACACCTTTGGAGCTTGTCGGTAGTTTGTTACTATATTGCTCAAAAGAACATATGATCATTTTTTTATCCTAAATGATTGTTGTTTCGTTCTAGTTCGAATGCATGTATTCTCTGTGCATTCTGATTTCCGACTGTGAATTCATTTCTTTTCAGGTTGCAATGACTCATCCTATTGCTGTCACTAACTGCAATATTGACATGGAGAGTTTAATTTCTGACCAAAACAGAAGCATTGCCACACTTGCAATCACCACCCTTCTCAAGACTGGAAATGAGTCGAGTGTGGATCGCCTGATGAAGCAGATAACTAATTTTATGTCAGATATTGCTGATGAATTCAAAATTGTTGTTGTTGAAGCCATAAGATCACTATGCTTAAAGTTTCCATTGAAGCACAGATCTTTGTAAGGGATACTTGGCTTTGTATTATTGGTTGGTGGGCTTCAGTAGATACTTCTTTTCTAGTGCCTTAAAGTTCTCTTTATCCATTATTATCTTCAGGATGAACTTCTTAAGCAATATTCTAAGAGAAGAAGGTGGATTTGAATACAAAAAGGCCATTGTAGATTCAGTTGTGATTCTCATCAGAGATATACCTGAAGCAAAGGAAACTGGATTGCTTCATTTGTGTGAGTTCATTGAAGATTGTGAATTCACGTATCTTTCCACACAGGTAGTATTTTCATCTATTATTTGGCATCACCTCTGTCATGCTCTTTATGCCTATTGTTTCCATTTTCTCCGATCTCTAACTTCTATTAAAATTTTCTCATTATTGTATCACAGATACTTCATTTTCTGGGGATTGAAGGCCCAAAAACTTCAGATGCAAGCAAATATATACGATACATTTATAACCGTGTACATCTTGAGAATGCTACTGTCCGGGCTGCTGCGGTCAGCACCCTAGCAAAATTTGGTGCTATGGTTGATGCATTGAAGGTGTGAAATCTTAATTATTCTCTTTTGCTTTTCTGAAATAATCTCAACACGCGACTCATTGCTCATGTAATTAAGCTTGAAAATCTTGTGCTCTTATTTGCAGCCCCGCATATTTGTTCTCTTAAGACGCTGTCTCTTTGACAATGATGATGAGGTAACAATTAATGCCATTTTTTACTGTTTGTGCATGCAATTTTTGTTTGTATTTGCACGGTCGTATTCCATGCTGATGCATGCATTATTGTCCCTTAATATATTATTCGAGTTTGTTGCATTCCTAATCCCAAGCTTTGGGAAGTCAAATTTGCTCTTTTGTTTTTAATATTCAAATAATTTGAGGATTTTTAAATTTTTTTGGTAGGTTCGTGACAGGGCTACACTCTATCTTAATACACTTGGTGGCGATGGTGCAGTTGTTGAAACTGGTGAAGATGTAAAGGAGTTTCTCTTTGGTTCGCTAGATATCCCTCTAGTGAACTTGGAGAACAGTTTGAAAAAATATGTAAGTTTCTAAATTTCTGTTACACTTTCCCTGCTTTTCGGGTCATGATCTCACGTGTTTTTAATTTGGGTGTAGGAGCCATCCGAAGAGTCTTTTGACATTAATTCTGTGCCAAAGGAGGTCAAGACGCAGCCGGTTGCTGAGAGGAAAGCTCCTGGTAAAAAGCCAACTGGCCTTGGCGGTCCTCCTACTTGCCCTCCATCAACTGTTGATGCTTATGAGAAGCTGCTTTCATCAATTCCCCAGTTTGCAAACTTTGGCAAGCTTTTCAAGGTGCTTCCGTTGACTTTGCCTCGTGTGCTCCATGCATATAATGTTTTATGCATTTTTTAAACTTTGTTTCTACTTTTTATTGGCCAGTCCTCTGCACCTGTGGAGCTGACAGAAGCAGAAACAGAATATGCAGTTAACGTTGTCAAACATATTTTTGATGGTCATGTTGTGTTTCAGTACAACTGCACCAATACTATTCCGGAGCAATTATTGGAGAACGTAAAGATCGAATTACATGAAGCATCTATAAATTACTCAAAACCTATGATAGACTATCTTGATAACTTAATGTGCTTGTGTCCAGGTCACTGTTATTGTGGATGCTTCGGAGGCTGAGGAATTCGCTGAAGTAGCTTCAAAGCCTTTGAGATCACTTCCATATGATTCACCTGGACATACCTTTGTGGCATTTGAGAAGCCAGAGGGGGTCCCTGCTGTTGGAAAGTTTTCAAATATGCTGAGGTTCATCGTTAAAGAGGTATGGATTCTTCCTTTTTTGGCATTAGCAGAATTTGCGGCCTTCAATGTAATGCGCCTTTATTTGAATTGTGTTACAGCCATGAATCAATTTGAAATTCGTTCTGAATGATAAAACATAATGCAAATACTACACATCAGGTTTAAATTGGTTCTAAATGGTAACATGTTTGTGAAGAAATCTCATTTGCATCTCCCAATCTCTGTCTCTCTCTATGCATCTATCTATAGCCTTTTGGCATGACTAGAGGGAGTTTTTAACTTTATCTAGTTTGTTTTCCATAAATGAGTTATGCTGCTTTGACTCTTTCATTTTTTTTCTTGAAATGCCCGTATCCGGCATATTTTTGGATGTGGATATGGGGATATGACACTTGAAGGAACTCTAAATACATGGAAACACATAGAAAAAATTAAACATACTCGTATCGAACACACTTCTGAGTTCAAGTAACTGCTGGATATTTTTGGTGGTTTTCATATGTTCATGCGTGCATTGATTCTGTTAGGTTGATCCGAGTACTGGTGAGGCTGAGGATGGTGGAGTGGAGGATGAGTACCAACTAGAGGATCTTGAAGTTGTTGCAGCTGATTACATGTTGAAGGTGGGTGTCTCCAATTTCAGGAATGCATGGGAAAGCATGGATGCAGATTGCGAGCGAGTAGATGAATATGGCCTTGGCCCAAGGGATAACCTGGCTGAAGCTGTTAATGCCGTCGTAAATCTTCTTGGCATGCAACCCTGTGAGGTAACTGCACTTTATTTTTCTATTGTTTTGCTCTATGCTGTTTTTACGAATATGCATTTTACCTTTAATAATACTTAAATTGCCTTACATTGAAAGCCACTGTCAAGTAGAGGTGAAGGCTTGTACAATATTTGAGAGGATTTGAACTAAAATATTAAGTTTAAAAAAATGGAATTGGACAAAAAATGAGACGTGTTTAAAAAAATAAGCTACGTCTTTACTCTTAACATTCAAGACTTGATTTTGACCTGGAATGGCCCATTTTTCAATTATATAAATATAGATTTTTTATACTTATATATGTTATGTTTGTATTATATAAAAAATAAATATATGTAAAAAATTTTAAAAATGTTATCTATTTTCTAAAATTTACTAAAGTTTAAATTAAAAAAGAAAACATATTTTTAAAAAAATAAAAAAAATAATATAGACGGCTCTAAATGACTGTAGACTATTTATTTACAAATATACAAAATATAGGAGGGTCAAATAGAATTTGAAGCTTATATTTTAAACTGGGTTAGATTGTGCCAAGCATTAATGGTGTTAATAACATTTTCAAATTCAGTCTATGAACGCCTATGCCTTCAAGTACAGTGTTGTCATTTTTTCACTAAAATTCCACTGAGATTTTGCAATTTATTTATTTATATATTTTTGTGGTGTCGTCTAGGGCACAGAGGTTGTACCTAATAATGCAAGGTCACACACTTGCCTACTATCGGGAGTATACATAGGCAATGTGAAGTTGCTTGTGCGGTTGCAATTTGGAATCGATGGTGCAAAGGACGTAGCAATGAAACTTGCTGTTAGATCTGAGGACGAAGCTGTTAGCGACGCCATTCATGAGATTGTAGCTAGCGGCTAAGATTGTCCAAGGTTTGTGTTTTACTCTTTTTGTCCGGCTTCTATACTTTTTTTTTCTTTGGTGGTTTCATATGAGATAGGAGGCAGATGGCTTAGAAAAAAAAAGATTGATCTTGCCATAATAATCGCTGTATCATGCAATTCAGGCTCGTAGGAGGAAATTTTTTTTTTCTTTTCTTTTTTTACGAAACTCTTTTGTGGGATTAAGAATAGGATTCATCAAGCTCTGCTTAATTCTATTAATGATGAATTTTGAAGTGTTTTCTTTTATTTTTTGTCATAAGGAACTTTTGGTAATTTTGTAGTAGCATTAACTAGACATAAAATAATACAATACTATGCCAAATTAGAATGAACCTTGAATTAGATTTAATTGAATCGTTTCATGCTGTTTTAACTTCTGATTTCAACCCATAATTCATTTTCTTTATCTCAAATTCGAATTCTCCCATAAAATAATTTTGCCGAATTGTAGATTCGATTAGGTTGTACATTTGTACTTGATCCTTGTCTTTAATAAAAAAACAAAAATAATAAAAACCTGATTATTTTCAAGTCCTAAAGCACTGACCTGCTTCTATGAACACAGATGTTAAATCACACAACTGGCTTGGAGGGGGGAGGGGAAGGATTGAAAACAAAAGCTAGATAATTTAGTTGGTGCTCAAGACTGTAATTAATTAGTTGTTACTATGGAAAAAAAATAAAAGATACTCATTGAGGCCAAGCTAATTACAAGTTCTCAAGCAACTTTACCTTTTATCCTTCTTTATGCACTACTCAAGTTGGCTATTCGAGACGACGTGCAAGATTAGGGTTTCCCGAACCAGAACCTGATTGGAAGAAAAAAGCGAGTTATCTTCTACATAGGGATAGTGCGGGAAGGACTGCTCTGGGGAAGAATGTGCCTGAGATGGAGAGGACCTTGCCGTATGGGAATGGGTGTATCAGGACTCAAATCGCCCCCTTCTGTGCCCTCCAAATCCCCAAATCTGCCAGTAATTTGATCTAGGTTTTGATTTCAGAAATGGAGCTTAAAAATGTGTTTGAAGAAAAAGGTTTTTTGAAAGTCAAGCCCTAACTCTAGAGGGGAGAAGCAGCCTTCTCCTTCTTCTTCCATTGATCCGTGGGATTATGCCAAAAAAAAAAAAAAGAAGAAGAAATAATGAACGAATGAGTCGGCTTGACAATTGAGATTGTTAATTTATAGGGTTAAATAATGATTTAATATTTGTAGTTTAGTTCGATTTTTAGTTTTATATCAAAAAATTTTTTTTGTCAATTTAATATCTGAATTTTAGTTTTATTAAGTATGTTAGTATTTGGGTCTAATATCATTAGTCAAAGTTAATGTGATAATCAAACAATCAACGAAAGGTTGATATCTGACAAAAATAATATATTATCATATGCCATGTTAGCATAAAATTTTTTTCTATTTTTTTAATTTTTTTAATTTTATATTTTGAAATTTTTAATGATGGCATGATATTTTTATCATGTATCAAGCTTTTATTTATTGTTTAATTGTCACCTTAATTTTAATTAACAATGTTAGTCCTAGGTACCAACATATTTAACTAAATGAAAATTCAAGTATTAAATTAATAAAAAAATTTCTTTAAATATCAAACTGAAAATCAAAATAAACTATAAATTAAATATGTTTTTAACCCTTGTCTATGTTAAACATATAATTTATGCTTTGAAAGGGGATAGGAATGGCCTGGGCGAGGCTGCCGCCAATTGGTTATCAAATCTAGCATTTCCTTCCCATTGCCCTAATTATCAGACCAGAAATTGCAGGAGCGCCGACCTCACTTTTAAGTCTTTGCCATCTCTAAATGTTTATGTAGAAAAAATTATATAGGATTTTTTGAGTTTGACTGACCGTCAAAATAAAAAAGAAAACTCCACGTCCAAGAGGACAAAATTTTATAAAATTTTCCATTGACCGACAAAATAAAAAAGAACACTATATGTGCGATAGGACAAAATTTTATAAAATTTTTCCATTGCCGGGAATTGAACCCGGGTCTCCTGGGTGAAAGCCAGATATCCTAACCACTGGACGACAATGGATGGCTATGGCAAAATCCATAGAAAAATATTAACAAAGTCTTATACAACTCGTCAATTTTTGTTAGTAAAGAACGACGTAAAAGGGAAAAAACCTTTAGCCTTTTTTCACTGGAACAGTCAACAAATTTAACTCGAATTTCATAAATGAAAAAAAATCCTCACGTAATTTTGAAGTCGAAGTTTAATTTTATGATTTAATTCTATAATCTGAATTTTGATTCAAGATAAACAGATATACATTTAGAATCATCTATCATCCTAAAAATATCAAAATCGTAAAATATTTAAACCATAAATTACATATTAAATCATAAAACTAAACTAAATTTGATCAAAATCTATCCCTCCAAAACAATTCCTAAATAACCCTATTGCTCACCCCTAATTCCCGTTAAACGGACTCAAATAATTGCGAATGCAAGCTAACTATTTTTAGTTACTGGTACCTTTCGCATTTCACATTTCATATTTCATTAATAGAGTTATTTCACTATGAGTTGATACGGTGTGCTATAATGACCATTTGGTATGCTAAATATCTGTTCCGCGAAATAGCCAATTTTAATCTTATTTCTTGGAATGCTCCACTAAATGATTATTTCAGCCTTGGACGTAATATAAAATTGCTTCAAGAGATTCGAATCCCATAATATTTTACTCCACTAAACCAAACTACTGCTATAACTATTCCATTTCATTCCAGTTCTATTTCAATTCGAAAAATAGCTATTCCATTAAAACTTTATTCGAAATCCAGTGAACTAAACATAAAGTCTAAGAATAATTACATTTAAGAAAAATCGATAGCAGAACACTGTCAAAACAAAGTTCCAATTACAATATAAATAGCTGCAAAAAACCTCCAAATCATCTCCAGAAAACAAACACACAAAACAAGTGGAAAAGATTCAAACCAAATGATGAGCTAACATAAAAAAATATAGAAAGATTGAATCAAGGGAAAAAGGAAATCAAATTTACTCAGAGTTTTCCAGGGAAATAAAAGATTAAAGTAAAAAAAAAAAAGTTAATTTGTCAATTAAAATAATTCTGCATTAACCTCCTGAGTGAGAAACAGGAGTTGTTTGAAACTGGCCGTCCTTAAATACATGGATATACTGTTGCGGCAAAGAGTAATCCCCCTAAAACAGAATGAAAACATGGTAAGCCATCCATTAAGTAACGAACAAATAAACCAACAACATTCTCCATGTCATTACCAAGCAAGATTGTCACAGTTGTAACCTATGTTACTTCGACCCTTCAGTTTCTCTTGAAGTACTCGTGTTTGATACATATTTGGACATAGATATGAGGATATGATCCTCGAAAAACCCTCCAAATAAGTGGAAGTCTTCAAAAAAAGTTGAAAATACCCCTGTTGGACCCATACCTATGTCCGACTCTCATCCCATGTTGAGTGACATAGGATGCAACTTAGTGCTACACACACAGAAAAAGGAATACAACAACCATTAAACTACTTATACATCAATCTACAACATTTTAGAGAGAAATCATTGTATATGTTTGATTGGTGCTTTGAGATTTCTTCCTATGGTAGCTAGCACAAATAGATGTAAGATAATGACATGAATACACCCTAAATTATCTGAAACAAAGGTCAGATTAAAAATTTAAACACGGATATGTCTTTTAAACTGATGGATATGAGAGCTTAAAAATATACTTATGGGCAACAGTCAAAGGACTGCCTAAAATTGAATTTCGTTACAAAAGCATGATGTTTTTATTTTCTTTCATTTCTAGGGTGTATGATCATAAAAATGTTGTAAAGAAACACAAGCCACGATGTAAATAAAATGAAGGATCGAATCTCAAAATAAAACCAACCAAGAGAAACAAATTATCTTCTTTCAAATGTACCAGCTAACCCATTGTTATCAACACTTCGATTTTATAATTAAACTGCAAATAGCACTTTCCAATCCTAGTCACGCTATTAACAGGCTTTCAACTTATATCCAGAATAAATGTTTAGCGGCACATGAAAAAGACATGGTAACCAAATAAATGACAATGTTATTCAGGCCAACTATTCTATAAGTAAAATAAATGAAGTCTGGGAGGTAGGAGAATTTAGCTAATCAAGAAAATCATAGTCAAACGGTTCAAAAACTCAGGAAAAAACTCGTCAACTTACCCAGTCACCATCGGACTCGGCAGCAGGTTTGATCTCACTTGACTTTGCCATCGTTATAGATGCCCCTAAAGAATCATTGCTTAAGTACAATTGACAGCCAGATGTGTTGTCCACTGAAATTGTTGGGGCAGAACCCTAGAACAGCCATAAAGTAGATAATCAAAACTATAAACACTATCATTCACTAATTACAGCAATAGCAAGCGGTAATGATATCAATCAAAGAGCATGGAAAATGGCCAGTATTGGCTTTCAAGGTATTTATATCAGACGGTTAAAGAAAGATACCTGACATTGTACCTCAACGCCGTTGCAGTTTACAATCTCACAAGCAGCCACAACATCCTGCCATTTAAGTCGAGGCATAAATGACTAAATGAGTATATGTTATGCTTCTGAAAAATATAAATGTTGAAAGTAGATTTCACTGCACAAACCTTAAATACCACTCCCATCTTAGCACATTTGTCAATTGTTATATTGTTGACTTTCCCTGCATAATACCAAAAGAAAAAGAAAAAAAGATAAGTTGCTTATGACTTTTTAACATTCATCTCTTTCAAATAACAAAAAGATTTACAGAACCAAAGGGGAAAAAAATTACACTTGCAAAAGAAATTACAGTGCAGTGTTAAAAAAAAATCATGCATATGATTACACTGTATCTGAAAACAGAATCCTCGCATCCAAAAACATATACAGACTGTTTGGCATCACACAGTCGTCAATGATTAAGTTCTTCCTTCCAATTTGGTTCTCAACAACCCATCTGCCAAGGTTACAAGGAAAAGATGTTTAACAAATCAAATACCACTACCAACCACATAAATAAAAGTTAAATAAGCATACAGAAATCATGCATGCTTACTTTCGACCCATTTGCAGCTCCAGTTTCGGTGGTCCTGCTTTTGAGAAAGAAGATAAGCTGGAACGTGTTTCCTTTTCACTGGCACTAACAACACCTGTTCTATCTGTACGATTCTTTGTCTTCATATCAGCAGTAACCTTCTTCAGGCCTAGACATTAAGAGAATCAGATAATAGTTGCTCAATATCAACTTAAAAGATAGACACAAAAGTAGAAGAGATGGAGGGCAGAGAGCATTACCTACAGTGACATTCCCGGTATTGATTTCTTGAAAAACAGCTGCCATCCCTTGTTTTGGATGTGATGAAGAAGGTTAAGAAGGTTCTGAGCTGAAAAGAGAAGCGGGTGGAGGAAGAGGAGGAGGGGCATGGCCAGCCGGTGGAGGAGCTGTCGATGGAGGACTAAATGCCTTTTTACCAGAAGCACTCCATGTTAGCCCAAGAGGATAATGACTCTTGACATAATCCTTCAGACCTGGAAAATACAGCTCCTTCAAATGTTTGGCCCACTCAACATGGTTTGGATCTTTGTTTCTGTACTCTACAAGAACCTGATATTTACAATACATATTTCAATACCAACCAACTAGACATTTTGCTCATATGTTAGAACATATCAATTGAATGGGCAATTAATGAAAAAGATAAAATTGGAATGTGTTAATCACTGCTTACTAAAAAATTCAATATATTTAAGTTTCTTGCTCTATAATTAATATATATATATATATATATCATATCATATCTTTGCAGGGAAAAAATCAGTTGCGTCAAAAAGAGAGGTTTATCAGACCCATGACAACAACAACATTGACCAATTCTTACAACAAAAGAAAGAAAGACAAAAGAAAACATTGACATGCAGTAATGATAAGAAGACTTAGCACCCTTGTTATGCATCCAATGCTGCTCCTTAATTTTCCCCCTTAGCATCAAAGCAACAGATTCATGCATAGTGATGGTTTCCAGTTTGAGTTGCTGGCTTCCTACAAATAAAGAAGAACCTTGTTGTTGTAAAATTCAGCCATTTGCCAACTTTCTTCCACATGTGCAATTGGCATGCTCATACCTTCAATAGAAATGGATTACCGAGAATCAAACAGCAAGTGGCAGCAGATCATATGCTGTTGTCATATAAAATTGTAAAAGGGCTATTTAAACATAGCAAGATCTTCACTGGCTATAAGGACGGATGACCTACACAACAAGCAGCACCACAACTCATTTTTTTGCTAAAGGCCTACGCATGAAAAGCAGAACTGGGGGTCACACTTATTCCCAAAATGTGACTAGCAGAAAGCATGAGCCTAATTCAAGCTTTGAACAAAGGCTCAAATATAATCCACACTTCAAACATATAGTATGAACTGGACTCCCGATTTTCTTCAACATAAGCTAGGAGTTATGCTACACGCTACACATGAGTCACTTCATTGTGCAGGTATAGCTATGTGCAAATAGACCACCACCTACAGTCAACATACACAATTTTTTCAAGTGTAAGCAATCCATGCTAAAGCTGAAAGACTGTTCCCAATACTCTTCAAGTGGTTGAAGAACTCAGATTGCATCCCTCCAGACATAGCATAAGTCTTCATTATCACCTCATTCGGCGGTTTGAGAAATTCAGCCAAGCCTGCATATCAGGCTTCTGCACCAGCAAAGCGTAATACATTAAATATTTCATGAACACAATAGAGCCACTTAGTATGATACTTTCAGAATAAAAGAATAAAAAGCAGATAGCAGCTAGAAGACCAATATTTTTGCCCTATCATCTAGAACCAACTTATTCAAGAAACAATAACATCAAACATTCAAGCCACGAAATGTTAATTTCCTCTATGACACGTCTTCTTCAAGGTTTCATCTAAAATCTTTCACTTAAATTCTCCTCCACTAATATTATTTGTTTAAAAAAAATTACCAAATAATGTCATTTCTCAAAAATTTTCAAGCTTTCTCAAGATAGTTAAACAACCATGGTCAAATTTCAAACGTGAAATGAAACTCCACACCTCCAGGGATTGGAATCAAAGCAATGAGATCAACCTGACGGATAAGATATTTTTGCATAGCACCTAAAACGGAATTTGTTATGCACAATCATTGCAAAAACCAAATTTAAGCTATAAATACAATACACCTGAATCTAATTCACTGGATTTCAAATAATTCATCACAAAAATAAAATAATTAAAATGCACTCAATTAATCAAAATAGGCGCAACAAAATTTAACTAAATAGAAGGAAAATAATAAGAAGAAAAACAGTAACCTGAGTTTTCTTGATCTCGATAAGAAGCTTCTTTTGGACAGAGAATGCCTCGAGAAGAATCTTAGTAGCATCCAGTACTTGACCTCCAATCTTTCCGCAGCAACCGAAACCCTGGCCGCATATTGAGCCACCAAATCCTCAAACGCCAAAATCGAAGGATCCGACGTCACCTTAACACAGCAACCCGCCAACCCCCTGTCGGAAACTCCAAAAGCCGAAAGAGCTTCCACCCGCGCCACCGCGGCCTCCAACCTCTCTATCAGCTTCCCCTCCATACTCAAACTAAAATCTCTCCTCAAATCAATTTCCAATTTTCTAGCAGGATTTTTCAAAATTTGTCTCCAAGCATCAAATCTTAGTTACTTTTTACTTTCTTTTCTTTTCTTCCTTTTTGAATCTTTAACCGCCGAAAGGAGACCGTGGGGTTTAATTTCTTTTATTATCTGCGAACGTGGATTTTATTGGCGCGAGATTCGTTTTGAGGTGGAACTAATTAAGAGATTAAGACCGTGAAATTAAAAATTAAATAAAATTAAATAAAGTTGAGTTAGTTAATATTTAATTAAACACTATTTGTTTTTGGGTGGGGCCACTCGGGAGATTAAGACTCTAACTAACAAACCCATTAACCGTCTAATTGGCTATTAGTAGCTATAAAAGTTGAAGTATTTTAAAATAAATTAAGATATAATTTTAAAAAATGAAAGTTTTTATTTTTTTCATTAAAAATAAGTAATTTATAATTTTTAAAAGTTCTTAAAAAAAAAAATTATTTGGTCATATTTTATTTATATTTGGAGATAACTTGAAAAAAACAAAAAAAGGTGAGGCTAAACATATACCAATTTGTGTAATTTTGATTTTCCTTCCTTTTTTGCATTATTATTATTATTATTTCTAAGAAACTCGGTAACTTTTTTAATACAATTGTCCCAAGATCATATTATACATCTAGTCTAAAAATCTATTTAATATTTAAGAAAAATTGAATGAAATATTATATTTCAAAAATAGGGATCGATAAAAAAATTAAAATCATATAAAAACAAGTTAAATAGGTCATTTTTTTCTTGTTCAAACTTGATTTAGTCTGATCTTTTATTATTAGTAATATAAATTTTAGAAGAATCAATTTTTTTAAAGCATCTATCTTTTTATGTATAAATTTAAAAGAAATTTATGCAATAATTTTACATGATCGATCAAGTCTAGACAGAACTTTCTTCTCATATTTTGGATAAGTTCGATCTTGAATAAATAAAACATCTATTTATAGGAGACCAAAATTATCTTAAACTCCACCAGACCTATAAATAGCATTCTCTCGTATTATTAGTCAAAAGTAATAAAACTCTGTAAATTTGTAATTCCATTGTTGCCTTTCCAACAATAATTATAATGCAGTTGTTTAAGTTCAGTAGAAAGAAGCTGACATCTGCAAAATATTAGCATTCGAGTCTTCTCCTGGTGCCTTCTATTTTATACTTTTAATATATGGTGGGAAATATAAATTAATTTTTGTTTTATCTTTGTTTCTTCCAAAAAAAAAATGGCTGGGCCAAGGATTGGGCAATTTGGCAAACACAATCATGGATGGCAATGGCAGTTGCTTGATAACGAAGACTCCTATCTGCTTTTTAACCACAAAGTGGACTTTCATCAATATCATTTTATTGTTTACAATATTATTAAAATATTATTTTTATATAGTTTATAATTAATTATAAATAATAAATATATTTATTATTAAATAATAATTAAAATTATAAAAATTTTATTTAAAATTCAACTCATGCAACCTCGAACCTTAGCTGTTCGGCCATTAATATGCTTATTCTTGATTCACATGATTTCGGTCCCTTCACCGGGGACATGCTACTCAACAATACTGTCTAAACATGTGTCAATGACAGGAGTACTATAATGATACCCAACCCCAAAATGATGCAACAAGAATTTTGGTGTAAAAATGAAGATGTTGGTGTTACCTTTTCCCTACCCAAGCATCCCTACCAGTTTTCCACATCGGTAAATACAAAATATATTCGGAAGTGTTAAAAAAAATTGAAATCGATGAGAATCAACAGCTTATTTTAGTTATTATATAGCTTATTCGATTGTATAGGCAATTTAGAACTGAATTTCTATGGGATCGGTAAAAACTGGTTTAAACCAATTATAACAACAGAGATTTTGCTTTGGTTCGTTTTTGAAAAAAAAAAAAGATTAATGTTTAGTATTCTAAATTCTTAAAAATCGAATGAAAGCTGAATCAAATGGTATCTATAATCGAATCAAATTTTACTAGTTTTGATCATTTGTAGCCTAAAGATCGAAGAAAGATTATAGTTGCTGAGATTCAAAATTCAAACTTACTAAATACCAATTAGTTGCATATACCAACTTACCCAAACTCTGAGTTCAATTATTTTGTTTGCTTTTTTACAAAGATAAAAATAAATATTTATTTTTATATTATGAAAATAATATTTGATTTAGATTGAATGACCGGTGATTTTTATCTTATAAATCAAAAATCAAATCGAATCAAATATATTTAATTATTATCCAAAGTGAATTCATTAAAACCGAATCAATTTTCGAACCAAAACCCATTTTCTGCTAAAAAAACAACAGGGATGGGCTGACTTGACATCGTAAGTGAAAGCAACATAGAGATGCGGCTGCTGCTGCTGCCTTCTGATGTTGGAGAAACCGACGGGGAACCAAGTTATATTGGTAGCTGAACATTGAAAGCATCTGCTCTTCTGCTAAGAGTTATCATTTGCCAATCGGTTTCTTCTATCCCTGGCACTTCTTAGTCTGGTAAGAAATCAGTGTTCAAGGTCTAAATAAAGTTGCAGTCTAATACCCATATCTGATAATTTTTGGACATATATGACCCTCCAAGGACATCCAGATACATTAAAAAAACTTTTGAAAAATTGAATATACCTGTATTAGATATATATCTATATCTGACACTTAAAATCCAAGTCCGAGTGACATGGCTTGCAGTTGCAGGTTTAAAACTTAAACCTAAAGTAATCGAAACATGTAGCAGATGAGAAATATGTTCGTCACCTGAATTTAAAACAATAGTTTCTTTTGTATTGAACGAACAAGTCTTTGGCAGACAAATTAAAACAGACTGGTATTTAATATCGATATTAAAAGGCAAGTACATATTTACAAGGCGAGTTGAAATCTAAAATGCTGCAGTGTATCACAAAATAGTATCCAAGTAAGAAAAATTTTATATATATATATATATATGCACATCCAAGGTGTGTAATATTGTTCGTGCCAACTAATAGAAAACTTGCTCTACAACATAGTCTGACACCAGAAGCCATAATTAATGCGTTGAACAAACAATAATTATCTCCATTTTGATTTCTCCACACCAGCATTCTCAATGCGTTTCGGATATGGAACTTTCGTGGATATTGACAAAGAGGATGGAACAGTATCTCTCTCCCGCACCTGGCGGTGCTCCTGCAGGAAAAGGAACAGGTAGCTAATCGAAACAGTTGAAAAAGCAGAGGAAAACAGAATCAACATATGATGAAAAGGTCGTTTCAAAGAAATAGAACTGGGTAATGACCTTGTGAATATAACGAAGTTAGATTACTACGTCAGCATGTTTAAAGGTTTTTACAATTATATTAACCATCAACAACTGTTGGCTCCTGGTATCTATGTTGGTTTGACTCTTTATTTTCTTAAGTACCCATATCTGACAATCGTGTCCGACATATATCTGGATATAAGTACGGGGATATAACTCCTAAAACACATGAAAAAAAACTAAGAAAAAATTGAATATACTTATGTCGGACACATATCGATATCTAACCCTCACATCCATGTCCAAGTGGCATAGCCTGGCACACCTGATCTCTTAAGTGCTCGGTGTGCAAAAAACTTGTTCATAAACGGCATAAAATCATGCACTCATAGTAACAAAAGAAAAAAAAAGTCCATGTACTAAGGACTCAATATGTTTATCGTGGAATAAAAGAGTTCAGATATTTAAAACACAAATGAGCCCATTTGGATCCCTTTATTGAAAACTCAATTCTTTCGGAAGGATCTTTGGCCATTGAAATACATAGAATAAAGCTTCCCTTCATGAAACGAACATGAAAATATGCTTTTCCTGATCACCAGGACAAATGACAATAAACCATTAGAAAATAAAGGCAATGGCACATTATTAGTACTCAAGGACTAATTGTATTGGGCTACGGAGAAAGCATGTGACAGAAGGGCTTACAGAGCGGAAAGGAAAATCATCTGCCTCAAGCATATGAACAATCTGCCCCATCTTTGGGCGCTTATTGGCATCCATATCTATACAGCGGAGACAAACAAGCAGTGCTCGTTTCAAAGCTCTAGGTGAGGGTTTAACTTCAATCAATGGGTCCAAAAGGTCTTCTCCACGACGACTTGCTACCATACCTTTGAACCAATCAACTAAGTTCATCTGAAATACATCACAGAAAAGGTATTATTTTAGTGTTTTAGTGGTATTTCAAGAGACACTGTTTTTACCTCTCCAGGTGGCCTAGAATAATCAATTGGGCTTCTTCCAGTAATAATCTCCATGAGAAGAACTCCAAAACTATAGACATCACTTCCCTCATTAAGCATACCTGTGCTTGCATATTCCGGGGATACATAACTGAAGCAAAAAACATATATAATACACAATAAAAACCGATAGTGTGGGTTATAAACATGTTTCCATCTCCCAAAACATAGACATAGGATTATGAAAGAGAACAAACCCAAATGTCCCCATTACACGCGTGGTCACATAGCTAGCTTCAGATCCTAAGAGCTTGGCTAATCCAAAATCAGATACTTTTGGGTTCCACTTTTTGTCAAGAAGAATATTACTTGATTTTACATCACGGTGCACAACTTTGGGTTCCAGCCCTTCATGCAAATAGGCTAACCTGCAAAAGAAGCAAAAAACATCATAATTTGGCGGAGGGAAAAACCCAAAAAGAAAAAAAAAAAAAAAAGGATGTAAGCAGGACAAAAGCTAAACCCACTGCCAGCGTAAGTTAAAATACAATTCAAAAGTAGATGCCACTTTGAGATTAGACACTAATGAAAGTTTACAATAGGAAGATACAAAATGAGGGCATAGAAGGTTATGGTGAAACCTCCGCTGCTATAAGCAGATATTTCTCAAGTATTTGCAAGGGTTTTATTAGTTTTTCAATTTTTAGCTTTCTGCTTCTTCTTCTTCTTCTTCTCCCTCGATATAATCCTCTCATTAAGGATAAAAAGACTTCTAGGAAGACAAATAACAGGAATAATGCCATTTAAAATGGTATGCAACTGCACATGTAAAAATTATTTTCAAGCAGAAGCAAGAAAAAAAAAAATCTTCATGAGACCGGGCAAGGCAAAAAAAGGAGGAGAAAATCCATACCCTTTCGCGGTTCCTATTGCAATCTTCATTCTCATATCCCATGTAAGCGGACTAACAGGACCTACATCGCCATGCAACCACTGCTCCAAGTTCCCATTGTCAACGTATTCATACACAAGCATCCTGAATCAATAGTAATTAAGTAATTTAGTATTGCCAATTCAATTTCCATTTAAAGATACAAGGTTCGTCTATCAAGTGGCATATACAAAATTTTACCTTCTTGCACCTTCCGCACAGTACCCAACTAGACCTACCAAGTTCTTATGCCTCACTTTGCCGATAGCTTCAACTTCCACGCTGAACTCCTGATCTGCTTGGCCCCTATTAACAATCCAACAATAAATAAATAAATAAACAAACTAAACTTCCCATTTCCCAGTCAAAAGCAAAACAAATAAAAAGGAAAGCCAAAGTAAAAGCAAAGAAAGCGATAAACAGTTTAATTACTTTATTTTACTCATAAAATAAAGGAAAACCAAAGTAATAAAGAACAATGTAGCCATTTTTTACTTTTCCTAATACTGCGCCACGTAACAAAGATATAAAATTATTTTACTAACAATCTCAAAAAGTAAATTAAAGTCAAAATGGCAATTAAAAGAACAGAAACATGATCTTTAACAGTCTATCTTGGATCTAGCATGCATAAAATAAAAAAAATTAGACAAAGATTTTCCAGGAAAATGATTTGTCCTTTTCCCTAGAAACAAACAGAGTAAAGGCATGATCTAAGTCCCCGGATATGAACTTAGGACGTTCAGTTTACGTACTTGTTATTAAGCAAATTTTTTACAGCGACGACGGTCCCATCTTGCAAAATGCCTCTGAATACGACACCATATCCACCTTCACCGATCACATTCTCCTCGGCGAATCCACGTGTCGCCAGCTCGAGCTCCCTCATGCTATACCACCGACCCCAACCTATATTCTGAACATCCGCCGACACATCACTGGCTCCGGAGGCTGAATCGCTAACTCCTTCGCTGCTCTTCTTGGGAACCAGATTTCCGATTTCACCCCCGTCGGCAAAGCTATCCGCATTTTGATCCAACGCCTTGATCTCCACGATCTCTTTGGAGACCAAAGGAATTATACCGGAGCTACGCTTCGCTTTCCGCTTGCGGCAACATAGGAAGATTGTAAAAGAAAAAAGAAGAACAACGAGGACCACGAGGAATGAGATAACTAAGTATAGTTTAAGGTTGAACAACGGTGTTTTTGATGAAAGAATGTGAGATATGGAGTTGTTTTTGCTGTCGTCGTCAGTTCTACCGGTGACCGGCATTGGTTCCGGCGAGGATGGAATTTTCTCGGGAAAGTTAAAGACAATGTGACGAGAAATAGAGATCAGAGAGAAGGGAAAAAGTTAAGTGATTGAGGGGTTTGGGTGCTTTAAAGAGAAAATAAAAGAGGAATTTCAAGTTTCAACGGATACAAAGGAAAAAAGGGCAAAAAAGCAGAGAGTGAAGCGGACATTAGATGTTGAGTTGTAACCAAATTGGGTTTGCGTCTGGGGATTTATTACGGGAATGCCACTGGTGAGTGGCAACCGTCTCTCTTTAAAATGACTAAAATAACCTTGAACGACCAACTCCCCTTTCCATTGTTCTCTTTTTCATTTTTTTCAAAGTTTAGCTGTTGGGGTTAAATTGATTTGGACGATATTTTTTTAATTATAATATTATTAAAATAATTATTTATATTAATATTTATATATTTTAAATTAAATTTAAATAAAAATATTTTTATTATTAAATAATTAATTGAAATCAGATTAATACAAATTTATAATTATTTTATTTAAAATCAGTTCCCGAACCAACTTAATCAACTATTAAAAATGATAATTACAATACTATTATGAAATTTTAATTCGGAATTTATTAGTTCTAATTATAGTGATATTTAAGTTCATCAGAATAAACATCTAAACATATACAATTTCAACAATAAATTATTAAATTTAGGAATATATTCATTAAAGTTTCGTTCACAGTCTCTACCATCTTTTTAAAATTAAAAAACTCAATCTATTATTTAAAGAATGAACATAATGATTTTAATTAAGGACTCGTTACCTTTGAACAATTGTTTCAATATATTAAAAAGAAGACCTTAAAATGTGTATATAAAAAAAAAACCAAAAAATTAAATTATCTTCTAATAGTTTCATCCAACTTGGTTTAGATTTTGAATATGATTTTATAAATTCGAACTCAGCATGGATCCGATTAAATTGTGGCAAAATGAGAAACAAAAGTAAGATCTCTTTTTGTGATTAGATTTGTTTATAGGCTGACAATACATTTAATATGATAGGCTTGCTCTGTAGTAGTTGAATTTAACGAAAAGCATTTGTGATTTTATCTTCTATAATTCAAGTTACTCATTTAATTATAAATATTAATATAAAACTTAATTTTTAATATTATTTTAAATAATAATACGAAATTTTGGATTGGTCCAAACCTTAATAAAGAAACAAAAAATTTTAAATCGTAACACGATCTAACCCAATTGATTTGTATTTACGATTAAGTTCCTTAAATCCAAAGATTCTACGACAACAAGAAGATTTTAAACATTTGAACGAGAAAATAAGGGAACAATGGCGAACGAGCATTTACGTAGATCACAATTAAGCAGACCGGAATTTTCCCAGAGATTTGAATAATAATATCCCATTTTTCTCATTTGTCTTTAAAACACTTAACCAGGTTGGATGTGAACGTCTTTAATG
>JAQSVH010000004.1:2052322-2070741 GCA_029448705.1 Adansonia digitata
TGGCCCAATAAGAAAATTTAGTTTAATATAAATATATTTTTAAACCTTTTATTATTTATATTTTTAAATTAAATTTAAATTAAAAATTTCTAAACTACTCACACTTCTAAATGATATATTTCCACGAAAAAATCATGTCCCCCCCATATCGCGTCTATTGGTACCAACAAACTCGCCTTTTTCGTAGCCCACCTGTCCTCTAAAACTCAAACGTAAAAATCCCCTCCCAATTAGCTCCCAAATCTTCATTTTCCATATTCAATTCGTTTCATCCTTATCCAATACCAAAATTAGTAATTTCCTCTGGAAACTCCCCGATGATACCAACCGGCTCCCGAAAGCGTCAGCGCGTGCCTCACCATCACCACCCTTCCGCCGCAATCATCGAAACCTTTCCCCTCAAAACCATCTTGGAATCCTCCCAGAAGCTCCGCCGTACCTCTTCCTCCTCGGCCACCGGCACGGCCATCTCCGGCATTCCCAACACCATTACCTCCGCCTTCAACGACCCCTCCACCGCTGACGTCATCCTCCGCTTATTCGTCGACAATTCTCCCTTTGATTCTGCCACCCCTTCTGATTCCGCCCACCATTCCGACATCCAGATCTATCTCCACTCCCGTGTCATCAGCCGCGCCAAATATTTCGCGGCACTTTTATCTGATCGTTGGCAACGCCAAACGATCACCGACGCAAACAAAGACAATGCCACCGAAGATTCCAGAAGCAACGGTAATGGTAATAATAGCATTTTCCGTTTAAATCTCGGCGTTCGCGACGATCCAAACTCCATAAGCGTCCATCTAACCGTGCTTCAATTGCTTTACACGAACGATTTCGCAACCATCATCGACTCAGCTTCAACCGCACTCGAAATCCTCCCCGTGGCCCTCGAATTACTCTTCGAAGATTGCGTAAAATCATGCGTGAAATTCTTAGAAGCAGTGCCATGGAGTGAGGAAGAGGAGAAGAGAGTTTTAAGCTTGATCCCTTTCTTGCGTGAAGAAGAATCAAAGGAACTTCTCGCCAGAGTTTTACCGGGAAAAGATGATTCTTGTGAAGAAATGTTGCATGGATTGATTTTAGCAGCGATTCATAACCATCCTAATATGGCGTTTGTTAAAGCCTTTGTCGCCAAGTTGCTGAGGGATTTTTCCTCCCGGGAATCGGCTAGGAGGGTTTTGGAGAGGGCGTTCGATACGAGTTTGAAGATCGTGAAGGAGAGTTTGGAGGAGTATTCGAGCCCTGACTTTAGAGGGGATCACAATGAAACAGAGGCGATACAGAGGTTGAATTTGCACACAGCGATGACTAATGGGAGGCATTTGTTGTGGTTGGTTGAGAGGATGATTGAGTTGAAGGTGGCAGATTCGGCTGTAAAGCAATGGAGTGAGCAGGCTGCTTTTACAGCGGATTTGCAGAGAGCGTTTAGGGATGATGCTTGGAGGAATATTGTTCCGGGGCTCCCTGCTGTTGTGCTTCGCTGTACTTGTAAGCTTGCCAATGCAGTTGCTGCTGGAACAATATTAGCTGCCAGACAGGTATTGTTTTTGGCACAGGTTATTTGGCTAGATGAACATGCTGGTGTTTATTAAACAATTTCTAATAAATGGATAAATGTGAAGTTATGTTCTGGATTCTATAAGACTTTGCTGGTACTTCTAAGGAAGTCCTGGTGAGGTCTGCTCATTAGGTATGTGAACTATTTGTTAAGTTATGGGAGCTAATAGCTCGGAGGAATAATTTGATTTTGATTAGAAGTTATGATGGATAAATTCGGAAGGCGAAGTAAGCTTATTAGTTGTGTTTCTAGGTGGCCATGGAGTATGGATTACCTATATGATATGCCAACATATAGTTAGTCAGATCGTTTTTATGTGCAGCTGTAAAAGTGATCCTGAAAGATCATGAACCCTAAGAAATTTGGCTGGGGTCTTTGATAATGTCGTTGGAATGTTAAGTTAGGGCAATTGTTTTGTTTCAGGTCTAGGTCACTCTTTTTTGGCCACCTGTTAATACATGTGATTTGCTTTTATAAAATGGGGACTAGCGAATGTGGTCTGTTGTCTTCATGTTTAAAAGAGCAAACGTATCCTACGCGTTGTCTTTGGGTTATCGAATCATTAGATTGATATGCTCATATGCATACTCAGGGTAGTTTTTTAAATCGATGAGAATCACTTATTCTAGTATTTTGTTCACTATGGTCATATCAACTGAGACCTTCGTGATTTCATCTGTCAAAAATTAGTTAACTGAATGCAATTAAGATTTAACAAGTGTACTCGAACTATGAATGCTTTTGGTCGCAAGAGTTCGAATAGGATCTTCTGAAAACCTATTAAAATTTCTCTTTAAAGCAAAATTAAGCTCTGAACATGTGTTGACTTCAGAGTTGAACGATAATTTGCTGAGTATTGAAATGTAGAGTTATTTATTCTTACAAGAATAGAGGGTAAAGCCATTTCCTATTGGGAAATGGTCGGGCGGCTTCTTGTTTGTTTTTAAAAAAAACCAAAATATATTTGAATGCTTGGTTGTAATGAATGTGTGATGCTTGAGTTTTAGAGAAGTTCAGTATTTCTTATTTTCTTGCCCATCATAGGTGGGTAAAATGAATTTAGTCTCTGTAAAATTTCAGATAAGAATGAAGCTTGTCAAAGATTGGCTACCTGTGCTGATTGCATGCAAAGACAATGTCTCACCTATGTTGCCAAGTCATAAAACGCTATACCTGGAATTGGAGGAGACATTCCTGAGAATTATCTCGACACTGCCAATGTCCGATGCACAGGTGTTGTTGCAACAATGTCTAAGCTTCTCAACCAGGAATGTTGAAGATTGCCCCCACTTGGTCACAGCTTTCAATACTTGGTTTCGCAGGGCAACACAACCTCCTCAAATGGAAAATCTTGATTAGAAAGAAAAGGTATTTGCTAATGGTGGATAGTTCTGCTTTTGTTATGGAGGTTTAGTTTTCCCTGTTGATTTTTGTGCATATACTGAAACTGATGAGTGATGAGTTAGACTGACTGCTTTGTGCATAAAACTGGATTTCCCCCTATTTCAAAATATACGTATCAGAATCAAAATCAAAATCCGATTGCTTTTGATTATGTTCAACCTTTAATTTTATGTGGAAAGGTCTTGTTGGCTGAAAGGGTGATTAGATCTATGGAATTTGTTGTCATTGGGAACTTATAACCTATGTGTGGTGTCAAATATGCGGTTAGTTGAATTTGCTCAACAACTTCGGTTCCAGACTTCCACTCAAAGTGGTTAGTACTATACCAATGGGCTTATCATTCTTAGTTTGGTATTGGATGTACCAATACTGCTAATAATAATTTATTTCCGTATACCATTTCAAGTTTATTAAATTTTGAACATTTTTAATATATATATATATGAAAAATATTTTTAAATATACAATAAATAAGATTAAATAAATTTAATATATATAATACTTATTAATTATTTATAGTGTTTAAAAAATACTTTATCAAATATAAGAAGATCAATATTAATCTAAGTAATAAAGTTGAAACTAATGATTCAAAATTACAACTGATTATGTCTAAAATTTAAGAGTAAAACTTAATCAGTTTAATATTTTTATAAGTTTATGTTATGTATGGGTTAGTGCAATCATTTTTGGCCGGTGTAATTAAAATAGGTCGATATTTACCGATATGATTAATACTAAAGTCAAAATGGTATAAAAATTTATTAATACTAATATAATTAAAGTCAAAACCGGTTTGATCAATATCAATACGGTACTGACCATCATATTTTTCGCTGGTAGTAGAAGAACACTAGCAAAAGTATTTGTGAATATGGGTCAATTATAGTTTAGGTCAAATATACATAAACACGTAATTGATGTATTTTAGTTTTATTCTATCTTTTTATCAATATAATAAATAAAGATTTTGGGAATTGAATAGATAAAAATGTTCAATTTAGTAACTATGGATGTTTGGGGTGTAAATAAACTGAGCTTTAAAGGGATAGATTTCCATTTCTTTATTTTTGAGAGCTTTTTTTTTTTTTTTGGTTTATATTCATTAAGAATTTCAAAATTACGTCAAGCTTGGTTTGTTTAAATTTAGGTATGTTCGATTTGCTTGTTTAAATTAAATAAACTTATTCATTACCATTAAACGAACGTGTATATAAACATATAATTGAATAAGTTCATGAACAATTAGAAATTCGTTTATGAACAATAAGTAAATAAATCTAAACAAATTTAAATAAATAAACAAACAAATAAATAATATGCTTTTTTAATTTTAAATACAAAATAATCAAATATAAATGTTATCATTATGTTCTAAATTAAATAAAATATAAATAATAATATTAATTATATCATAATCGAATAATAAATACGTTCTAATCATTGAAAATTCAATAATTTACAACTGCCACTTAAGGGTTTTTGTTGGTAATACTCGAATAATATCACAAGGTAAACCTCTCTGAGGTGCTTCGTACTAAACCTGACCATGCCATGGATAAGGTTTTCATGAGTGTAGATGGTACTCAAATTGATTCAATTTGATCTAAATTATTATATATTAATAAAAAATTATTTTATTTAAATTCGTACAAACTCGAACCAAGCTTGGATAAGAAATTTTTTTTTAGAAAAATCGAAACCGCAACTTGACTCCTGAATACTTCTTCATGCCAACATAAAAGTATGATCATCATTTATCCAAGCAACACACTGTTTTTCTTTTACAAAATCCAAATAACTTTAGATAAAGATGAACCGCAGTTAGCCTAGTTAGATTCTCAAAAGCGTTTTTAGAGGTTAGTCATCTGGATTCATAACATTCACTTTTCAAGTGAAAATTGGTCCAAAATGCATTGCCTAGCATAAACCAATGAGAACTTGTTCTGTTACTCGGATTTCAAAAATAAATGGAAATCAGCTGGAGCATCCAAATTTCAAAAATCAAACAACCTAAGTTACTCAGATTCAGGTGTAAATGTCAAATATGGATATATATCTAACACGGTATATTTAATTTTTTTTTTTCAAGTTTTTCTATGTATTTTGACGGCTCTAGAGAATGATGTGCCCATACTCATGTCTGGATATATGCCGAATACAAATGTCAAACACAGATACTTCAAGAAGCACATTGGGATCATAACCTCATACACATGTCCAAATATAAGCCGAATACAGATGTCAGACATGGGTATTTCAAGAAACGTGAAGAGTTGGATAACCATAGCAAAGAACAATTCCAGATTTCATGTGCGGGCTCGAAAACAACAAGATCAAAGAATTGCGAGTACTCAGTTATAATTCCGGAAGTTTCCAACTTCAAACACCACCAGAAAATACTAAAGTTTCTAAAATGCACAAATTCGAACACAACAGAGCATCCTAAATGCAGGGATTTTATTTGTTTTCCCTCCTCTTTTCTTTTTTTTTTCCTTTTTCTGTCCGGAAATATCAAACTATCATCTTCAGAGTGTCAGCAATATACAATGTTCAAGTCAAGTGGTCTATGAAAAACATAATTTTTCTGCCAAATGTAGATAACAATCCAGCAATAAGAAAAGGGAAAAAGGTATTTGAAGTGAAACAAACTGCTCAAATGCAAACCAATTAGGTTTGGAATGACTGAAGTCCTTACTCTTTGTCACCGAGGAACTGCAAAATCTAGGATATAACAACGAAGAAATATGGTAGATAATCAGCAGAAGGAAAAGCTCAGCCAAATTAAGTTATGAAAAGTTTGCTGATTAGAAGTATAAGTATGAAACAAGTTGAAGGAGAAAAGCATGGCATAAAAGAATGTGGCATATTAGGAGAAGCAATGATTCAAAAACCGGACTAGAGGTCAAACCAGTAAGACCTCTGGGTCACGGGTTCAACTGGTCCAGTTTTTTTCATTGGTAGGGAGAAGTTGACAGGAAGGATACATTGCATAACATTCTAGGTTAGAAACAAGCCAGGCCTAAGAAGTTCACTTTGTAAATGATTCTAGACTGATTCGCATCACATAAATATAAGGATTTGCTTCGAACAGTGATTCCCCAGAAGCATATAAGAAAGCGTAAATAAGATGCATCGCACAAGAACAACAAAAACCCCAATACGTTGCAAAGGTTTGAATTCCTGAGCAACAGTATCCATCATTTTCAAACCCTCAAAAAGAATCTTGCAACAAATGGAAAATGAAAAAGAAAGGTAGCTAATCAATTGCTAGGAGATTATGTTATTGGAGCTAAACAAAAGTTTCACTTGTCTGGAAAGCATACACAGCTAAGTTCATATCCGCCAAAAAGCTGAAAAAGACGAATAAAAAAAATCTGCAGGCACCACAGAATTTCAGAAATACAAAGAAAAGAACTTGAAACAGTTTGCTATCCTTTTGATATAGATTTCTAAAAAAGATTCCTATGCTTTTATTGTCCCACAAAGGATCCAGCCTTGTCACAATGGTGTTGCAAGTCCTATTTCATGAAGTAGAAAATCAAGTTAGAACAAAGTATGTTTTACATAAAGCAAGAGGCAACTACATGAGTAGTCTCAGAAGGTGAATATTTTTACTACAAATTATTACATATTTTTTATATATAATTCCTCAAACAATTACAACTAAGAGCAATGCAAATCATTTCTATCTAAGATTTCTACTTTGGACTCTGGAAGAACGTCCAAGGGAACTTAGGGAAGTAAAGGAGACAAGCAATTAATGCTTAAGGAAAAAAAAAATTAAGCAACCATGTTACTCAACTCGAGCATGGGCACAGGTACATATTTGTTGGATAAAGGTATGTTCAATTTGTTTAGGTTTTTTCATGTATTTGAAGGAATATTCCTATACCTATGTCCAAAAATGTGTTGGATATGAATACTTCAAAAAAAAATAAGGAGTTGGAGCAACATTGTTAAGCAATTCACCAAGCATTGTTAGTGTCTTCACTTTTTACACGTTCTTTTTCTCCAACCAAGAGCTCAAAATGGGGCTTCAAGTTTTGCATTTCTAAACCTTGATAAAAGCCAAAACTTACAAGGAAAACCATATTGAATTTAGAACTTACAAGAGGAACACGAGCATGCACCCAAAGACATTTAAGAAAAATAAAATAAAAAGGGGGAACAGAAAAAAAAACCTTGAGAGAGCCAGCTCCAACAGGAGGAATCGACGGCGATGCTTGATTGTAGCCGAGCAGATGCAATGGCACTATGAAGTGGCATCATCGATTCTACTCCTCCCAACGCCGATACAATCCTTTCAAAATACAAAAACAAAGTTAAGAATTTCATAACAAATTTAGATAGAAAAGCCAAAAAAAAAAAAAAAACCTTGAAGCTCGAGGGAGGGCTCCTGTTGATGGAGAAGAGAAAGGAGAAGACATGGGTTTTAGGGTTAGGCTCTTTAAATTTAGGGTTTTAGGTCGAGAAGCTAGGTTCCTAGAACCCGCCATTATTGCTGATCTGCAAAAGGAAGCCATTTCTTCCCTCGTATGAGAAGCGGGTGAAGCAGGAGAGTGCCTGATTGAGCAAATAAGAGGATGCATTGTTCCTTAAACCCTAAAATTTGGATGAAAGATTTTGCATTTTGAGCTGAAAACGGTGTCGTTCTAGACATATGTAAAACGACGCCGTCAAACTTGAATGTTATGCTTGGACAACTGGGCCGTACCTTTCTCAAGCTCACATTTAGAGGTTCATGTAAGTGTGTGTGTGTGTGTATATATATATATGTATAGAAATCTGAAAAGGGAAATAAGCTTGTAATTGCAATTGCTAAAACGACGGCGTACTCATGAACCGACTCGAAGGTATAGTCAGTAATAAAATTAAGAAAAAAAAAAAAATCTGAGAAGGGGACCGGCGGGGGAGTTTTACAGCTCCGAACGCCGAAGACCAAAATCGCTTTCATCCGTCGGATTACAGCCACCAACAATCAAAATCAATGGCTGCGATCTTTGCTCGTAACTCTTTTAACGCTCTTCGAGCTGGACACCTCGTTAGAACTGACTTTGCTCTTCTCCATCAAAGCTAACCTTTTTTTTCTTTTTAATTTCCTTTTGATATATGCCCTAGATTTATAATTTCATGGAATTGATAATCATTTTTTCATTAGATTTTGTTCATGGGCTGGAAATTAGAATGTTATTTTCTGGCTCTTGATAATGTAATTTAGAAATGAAATTATGGAAAAGGCCAAAGGCACCATAGGTAGATTTAGGTTTAGAGACTTCTTTCTATGTCGTTTATAATATTGTTTTTACTTTTTATTTTACTTCAATTTTGATAAACCAAGCACATTTTTTTGTTTTAGTTGCTTTTGTTTATCAACCGAAAAGCTATTAACAGAACCTCATTGATTCATTGTTATCAGAGGTGTTATTGATTTTTCCAGGAGTTGTTTATCCTTTGGTCTCGTTTTAGTAATTTCTTGGTTATGTGTTTATAGGCTGTGTCGGGGCAAGCATTGCGGGGTTCGCAACACTGTGGGCTTCGACTCAGTGCACTCTCCTACAGCACCAAGAAAAGTCTTGCCTTACTCTGTCTATGTTCTTCGTTTTTTTTGAAATGGAAAAGTATTAAGAGTCCTATGGAAGATTGATGTGAAGTTAAGAATATGAATTATAGGTAGGGATTGTTTTTTATTATTAATTGGAGTCTGTAACAACTTTATTTTTCCTGCGCAACCATCAATCCCAGAGTTTGATGGGACTTCATTGTTGTAAGGCTGCAATTTTGCTTGATATTAAATGTCTTGGCTCATGTATGTTTTCATGTGCGTAAACTGTAGATGATGAAGAAAGAGAGCAGCTTGGAGAGGAGATTTCTAAAGACTGGAGTTCTGGTAACATAGTGCACTGAAATGTTTCTGTTTCCATTACTTGTTAGTAATTCGTTTTTATTTTTGGCTGTCCATGATTTTTATATTCTTCTAAATGGCAGTTTTTGAGCGAAACATAAATACATTGTTTCTAACTGAAATGGTTCGGGGACTCATGCTGACTCTCAAGTACTTCTTTGAAAGAAAAATTACCTGTAAGTGTGTTTCTGGTTCTTTTCTTTGGGCTTAGATTGAAGCATATGCATGATGCAAACATGTCTTTCCTTATGCAGATTAACTATCCATTTGAGAAGGGTCCATTGAGCCCACGGTTTCGAGGGGAACATGCTCTCCGTCGATATCCAACTGGAGAGGAATGTTGCATTGCCTGTAAACTTTGTGAAGCTGTAAGTTAAGCATTATCCCTTTACCTAAATTACTTTTATTTGGTGGGAGTGAAACCAGCATGCAGTGATTGAATATTCGAATTATCAGCCTGGGGAGAAAGTCTCCCTTGCCTTCTGGTGTGGACACCTGACTGGAAATGGGAGTGCCTCAGGGCTTTACCTTTGAGCCTGTATGTTTTTGTATTAGGTTAACATACTGGCATCTAAATGTATATCATGGTCGCTTAATTGATTCACTTGGTAATATGCATGACACATTGGTTTACTGGTGTATATCATCTCAAATATACCCTCTAGTTATAGAAAGGAAGATTGCTTATCTTGAACAGTAGGCAATCTGTCAGACGTCAGACCCTGTCAAAATATGCTTCGGTTTGCTGATGAATTTTACTAATCCTTACCATTATTAAATCCTGATTAAGCTTCTGTTGTCTTTATTAAATATGGATTTACTATTATGATATAGTTTTCATGAAATGATGGTTGTTTATCAGATATGCCCAGCACGGGCAATAACAATAGAGGCCGAGGAGCGAGAGGATGGGAGTCGTCGGACTACAAGGTTGAATCTGTCTCTCTCTTTTTTTAACAGAAGAAAAAAAAAATTCTTCTTCTTCTTTTGTTATTGTTGTCTTCCTTGTCTTACATTAGTTTAAACTTTACAGGTCTGACATTGACATGACTAAATGTATCTACTCTGGTCTTTGCCAAGAGGCATGTCCTGTAGATGCAATTGTTGAAGGACCCAATTTTGAATTTGCCACAGAGACTCATGAGGTTTGCCTTCCTTTCAATTAAATCAATCAGAAAAGGCTATTGTCGCTTGCTTTTTTATTTTTTATTACAAGAAATGAATGATATTAAAATAAATCAGGATTAAATTAACAGTTCTGCAGTGAGTCCCACCATAACTCTCTTTTCCCCAATTTCGCAGCTTGCTTAGCAATATTATGAGCATACCTATTGTCATCTCTCCTAACATGAACGAATTGATACCCATTACATTCCATCTATAAATACAGTATGTCAAAAACTAAACTACCCCATTCCAAGAAACATGGCTCCAGTTTATTAATCTCCTGGATGGCTAGTAAAGAATCACTTTACAATATCAAGTTTTGCATGTTGGGATCCAAAGCTACCGAAAAGTCAAAAAGAATAGCTTTCATTTCTGCTTATAGAGCGTTATCAACCTGGTCCATTTTTGTCACTGAAATATTTCGTCACTTGTTAGTTTTGAATAAAATTAGCTAATCTCGATGTTGCAGGAGCTACTGTACGACAAAGAGAAGCTGCTCAAGAATGGTGACAGATGGGAAACTGAGATTGCAGAGAATCTCAGATCCGAAAGCCTTTATCGTTGATGTTGCTCTATTTTTCTCCTTGTTCAGAGAGCGACTGCTGCTGTTCTTAGTTGCTGAAAAAAAAAAAAAATTATTGATGCATGGTTTTCTTTCATATATGCTATCGCATTTTGGCCATTGTGACTTGTGGATGACCTATTTTGTTTGTTTGCCACATTTAACAGCAAATTTCAAGTTGTAAACGTTAGCCAAATGATAGAAAGATTTTTGTATTGTTTCCATTTTAAGAGATTGATGGAATGGAATCAATATTTTTTAGCTCTGGTTCTTGGTCATAATTAGCCCCTTCTGAGTCTAATATTCTCAAATGGCCATATAACTAGTACTTTGATTACAATAAAATGATATATAATTAGGAAAACAATTTCCATTTTAATGGTGAATTAGGCTTATCATTGCAATTAGAAACCCAATCTGAAAATGGTACAGACAGAGCCCAGAGGGAGCCCCTCCAGGCCCTAGCCAGTGCCATTAGAGTTGGACTAATTGTTTGACGCAATTCAATTCACTGCAGCGTGAGGTTTTGTTAGAGCAGAAAGTCTCCAAAACTCCAAACGCACAGCGGAAAGCTGAAAACAGAGCAGCCAAGCATCAAGGGTGGAAGATTGAATACTACGACGGTTAATTACTTGGCCAGCTCGCGAAGAGATCCCAGATTGAGGACAGTTCGCAACCCAAACACGGTCTCCACCACAACGATGTCGTTAATGCCATTAAGTGTCTCCAGAACCATGGATGCAACCAATACACTACATGTACTTATTACAGCATATATATATATATACACACACACACACACACATACATACATACACAAGCAATGGTTATATGCGACATTTTTGGTTATCTTTTCTTTCAAATTTTTGTGCTGTGAAAATGACATGGTAACTTGCATTTCTTTTCTTCAAATTTTGTGGCTGTGAAAGTGACTAATCATCACAACTTTGCAGATTTTGATGCCTCCCCCCCGCCCCTTTGATTCGGTCCAACTTTAGGGCACAATACTTTCTTGAGACGTGTTAGTTCAACCAAATCTTGACTTGAAGCATCCTATGCAATTTTTTGATACACAGAGCCAAAGCATAGAAAAAGGGTGTCAAACTATATTATTCACACTTATATATATATATATTTAATTTTTTTATATATTTAAAAGATTGTTAAAAAGTTATATTTTTGTGTTTATATTTTAAAATGTGTCAAATATGATAAAAGTATCTAAAAAAAATTAAAAAAATTTTATAAATATGAAAATTCAAATACAAAACTTACTAAATATTATTTTTTAAAGATAATCAAATGAATCAATTGAGATAAAGTTTATGTAGGTTAACCGCTCCCACCGAGGGTGTGACGGAAAGGCATCCTTTCATATATTAGCTATGAAGCTTAATATGAGGAATGTGATGTTGGTATTGTTAGGAAGGGATGTCTTGGAGTTCTATGCAGACATCCAGAATCCTTTTGGTTTATGTACCTAAAGGAAAAAGGTAAAGGTGTTAGTTTGAAGGAAAAGGGTTATTTTATTGCCTGCTGATATGATTTTCAATTTGTTCATGGTGACCGGCAACGTGAAACTTTCTTGCACTGATGGCTGAAGCACGGAGGACAGGGCCAGCTGTGGTGGTAGAGGGATGGTTAGGAGGAGGGGACGGGGAGATGGAGGTAGATGGAGGAGGGCAATAAAGCTTTTTTTTATTCTTTTTGGCTATGGTTAGAATTGAAAAATGGATAAAATAACATGAAAGATATGGTGAAGAAAAGCCACTAACCTCAGGTTCCATGGTCTAGTGGTCAGGACATTGGACTCTGAATCCAGTAACCCGAGTTCAAATCTCGGTGGAACCTAAATTTTGCTTTTAATATTCTGATTTCATTCATCTTTATATAGAAAACTTATATTTTTCTCAAGCAAACACTAATCGTTATAGAAGCATCTGTTGTGGGTGCATATTTACATATTCCATGGCGTATATGTTTGCTTTTATCCATGTTAATTTATCATGTATTTATATCATTGTTTTTTTTTTTGTTATTATAATCATATTTATCATGTTATACACAATAATTTATGTTATATAAATTTTAACACATTTATATATTCATATCATATTTTTTATCGTACTTTAATTATTTTCTCATATCGTATTTGTATCATATAATAACGTGCTACAAAATTTTTATATGACCAAATGCAAAGAGAACGAATACTATTACACCCTATGAAAGAGACCATAGGCCATAAAAATAGCCTTCTTAAGTCGGTAATGAAAATTAGCTGCTTTACCAAAGTAGCATGCATATAGATACCTACATACATACATAGATGCATACAGAAATACCTATATATATATATATATAGTAAACACTAAGAAAAAAAATCAGTATAATTTCTTTTCTTACTTGATTTTCATGCCTTTCAGATGGCTGAAAATCTGATCTGAATGAAGGAATAGTCGACAAATTACAATTTGGATAAAGCACAAAAGAACCACAAAAACAAAGATCAATTACAGATAAAAATTGTAGGCTTGTTTCAAACTGAAAACAAGCTGTCAAACTAAAAATATGAATCATGGTGGGCAATATAGATTAGCACCCTTTTCATTTTGCCCAACATCACAATCCATGAGACAGACAAAAGACTCGGTTTGTCAATGAACATGTAAATGAAAGATATGTGCCATCTCGAAAGCCCTCGTGATTCAAGGCAAATATCAGCTTGAAAGTTCATTTTCGTCTGAAAAAATTAGCTTCGTCAGGTGCAAATATCAGCAGGCACTCGAATGCGAAGTCTGCTGTGTTATTGAGAAATAATTGGGAACAAGTTTAACCTCTATACGCTAGTTTGGATCCTGTCTTTCTTGTCCTTCGGGTGGTTCTGGGAATATCTCATTTGAATGCCATCTCTGGGAGAATGAATTGTCACCGCCACCATTGTGAGCACTTCCCTGTGAACCTGTTGGTCCTGAATGTTTGAAACTACTTCCACCTTCCGCTCTAGTAGTGGAGGCTGCTGGAATAACTGAATGTTTGAAACTACTTCCCACTTCGGCTCTAGTAGCAGAGGCTGCCGGAATGACTCCTACATCCGATGAGCTTTGACGCCAGCTCCCGAAAAGAGCAGCATTCCAAGATCCTCTCGAGGAGGTTGCTCTAAGCCTTGCTGAGCTTGAATTATCTTCTCTTACCACCCTCCAAGGATTTTCCAAAGCTTTTAGAATATATCTCATTAGGGGCCGCCTAGAAGGTTTCGGATTTAGACAGGACCTGGCAACAATAGCCATGGCCCAGACTTCCTCCAAAAGATCCTCATCCACGAGAAGAGACGGATCCAAAATTTTTGTCACGAGTTCTTTGTCATATATACTGATATATGGCAGTGTCTGTTCTAACCATTCTTTCGTCTGGGTATCACAGGATGCAGTCATGTCCAGCTTACCGGTTACCAGCCCGAGCAAAACCTTCCCAAAGCAGTAAACATCATAGGAGCATAATGCTGTAGATGAACCTAACCATTTTATAATCAAAAAGAAATTTCAGAAAATGGTTTAGGATTCGATGCTATCCGAATGTGAAGCTTGAATGCAAAGGTTGCTAAATAATCTAATAATACTTGCAACCATACAAGAGACGCAACAAACATGTTGGACCTATCTATTTTACGAATAAAAGGTGAACATACCTGAAGAACCTTGTTCTGATGACCTGCATGGGACAAAGAAAAAACCGCATGACAACCTTTATCAAATAAAATAAGCATGAAGATAAATACAATGATACAACTTGGTACATTTTGTTTGAAACACCAATAAGATCAAAAAGAGAAAATAGAGAGGCAGAAATATAATATGCTATTCGTTAAATTACTAGTTTACACCGAGTTCTGGCATTGCTCCGGGTTTCGAAAAATCTAAAGTCTATGCATGTATTGTAGATAAAATAGCAAAATAACATTTATTTAACATGTAAATTGCCGGCTCTCCACTGCTTCAAACATTAAAAACCAATCTTGGACACATCCTTGCAAGTCAAGCAAACATGTTTACATCCAGGAAAAAAATGCAGCGGACTAGAATAAAGCAAATCACAGCATGGTGCGCATAAGGATTACGGGCAGCCATAATTTTGCAGAGGTTCACAATCCCATGTTCTACCACTTTTTATACTATTCAAATATATAATCATATTGAATCTTAACTAATTTATACGCAATGTAAGCATTTTGTTCTCATAATTTATATAGCAAATGAAATCCAAATCCAAAATTCAAATTCATGTTTCCAAACATAGCATAAGTGATATAACAAAATCTATACTCAAGAACCACGTTCAACAAACATCTAATGCAAGCTAAAATGTTTCATATATGTAGAGTTACAATCTGAAAACATCTAGGCAGAGACAATTCTACAGAATACTCACTGTGGCAACCGAAGTAACCTTGTAATTCTACTTTGATGACCATTGCCTTCTTGAGTGCAGGCCTCACTCAGGCTCCCCAGTCGCACTTCGAATTTATCATCAAGAAGTATACTGCTAGCTTGAATATCTCTTCAAGAAAAAAAGAGAACATGTCACTGCTTATACTAGTTTTTTTAGTGCCAACAAATTATATATCGCACAGCCAAAAGAAATAAAGATACGCTTGAGCCAGCAAAGCATTGCATTTGCTTTGTATAATCATCCCGTAGTCGATGGAAGCAGATTTACCAACACAGTACCAAAAATTAAAGGGGAAAAAGAAAACTGATTATTGTGTAACAAAATCCTCATCATATGATAATTTGCCTTCGTAAAGAACAACTAGACTTCCTCGAATATTGTTGAACCCCAAGTTTTCCCAGTCAGTTTCTCTACGTTCCAGTTTACAAGAAGTTATTATATGCATGAGAAAAGGAATCATGCAAACTGAAGGAAGTTTAAAATAACGAAAAGGAAGATGCAAAAATACCTGTGTACAAAGGGTGGCGTGCATTCATGATGCAGATAAGATAGACCTTCTGCAACTCCTATAGCGATTTTCAATCTCGTTATCCAATCTAATGACTGTAAACTATCATCTTCCAAATTGTTTTTCCTGTACAAGGAACTTGACAAGTCCCCATTCGGCATATATTTGTAAACCAAGAATTTTTCATCCTCTTTCTCTAAGCAGTGTCCCAATAGGGGTACCACTCGTGTATGTGAAACTTTACTAAAGAAATCCAATTCCAAAAGGTATGCTTCCTTTTTAATTGACTGCAAATCGATCCTTTTGATGACAACGGCAAGCCCACCTTCCAAGATACCCCTGAAGAGATCGCCAGAATGACCGTGCTTGATGAGGTTTGCATCACTAAAATCACCAGTGGCTTGAAGCAGTTGCTGATATGTAAACAAATCACCTAGGCTCGAAATATTAATAGATAGTCCAGGTGAAAGAGTTGTTTCTACGGTAGGAACTGGTTCCACACCAATCCCTCTATGATTGGTTCTACTCCGTCTACGGACACATAGGACCAGCAAAAGCAACAACAGTAATAGCACAATAAGCCCAGCTCCTCCCAAAACTGCAGCCAATATAATTATCCTCTTGTTGCTCTTCCCACTTTTGGGCGCAGGAATTTCTGTGGAATTCGGGCGCCCAAAATTATCAAAACTCAGGCCCCTCTCAGCATAGAATGATACACACTCCATCAAAGTCCTCTGGTTTGACACATTTTGTAGACAGTTACTACTAAGAGACACATTGTCGTTGATGTAGTCAGGAACCCTGCCTTCGAAATAGTTTCCGGACAAATTAGTAGAACTAAACCTTTTGAGTACAGTAGTTAGACCCCCATAAAACTTGTTCTGAGAAATGTCAAGAACTGCAGCAGTGGCATTATTATTCGAAGCAGTCGGCAGCGTCCCAGTGAAATTATTTTCAGAGATATCGAGCAGGTTCAACCCAGGTATTGACCACAGTACTTCAGAAAGTTCACCAGTGAAACTATTGTTTCTCAGAACTACAACCAGCAACTGACTTGGAGCCGGGAACAAATCGACCGGCAGCGACCCACCTAGACCGTTGTTCCCTAAAATCATTCTCTGCAAACTCCTTAGCCCTCTAAGATCTTGTGGCATCGACCCTGACAAACCATTGCTGCTGAGATCAAGGTCAACTAAGCTAGTAAGGTTACCGAGTTGCGGAGGTATCGAAGACGTTAAGCTGTTGCTTGAAAGATTCAGACTTTGTAGCTTCAAAAGGGCCCCAATGCCTGGATGAATTGACCCCGTTAAACTGTTCGAAGAAATGTCAAGACTTGTTAAATTCCTTAGTGAAACAAATGATGGTGGAATCGATCCAGTAAGCGAATTCTTCGAAAGATCAAGAACTGAAAGGCTTAACAATTGACCGAGAGTTGAAGGAATTTGCCCAGTAAGTCTATTATCAGACAAAAACAGACCAGTTAACTTAGTCAAATTGCCAATATTCGACGGTATAACACCTGAGACATTACAAGAACTGAGATCCAACACTTGCAGTGTCGACATCCTTTGACCAAACCAAACGGGGATAGAACCAGGCAGCAAGAATCTAGAGGCATTAAAAGAAACCAAATGCGTGAAATTCACAAGAGAATCAATAGCAAACTGTGGGTTTTGTTTGCCGACCCTTGTTCTTCTAAACCCAGAAATGTTAATCCCAACAACACTCCCATTTTCGCATCTTACACCGTTCCAACCCGAACAAGGGTCAACTTTTCTAGGCCAATCCCTGCTTCTGAGCCCCAAAGAGGATCTGAGTTCAAATAAAGCCGTTAACTCAATGCCCGAACTCAGTCGCTGCTGCACTTGTTGCTCAAATGTAGACTCAAATAACATCAACAACAAGAGATATAACAAAGCTATTCCTATGCCACGCTGATCCACCATGGCTCATTGACAATAATGACTAACCCCAATCATCTAAACATTCTCATGGTTTTTTTTTTCTCTCTTTTGTAGACTCAACACCCCAAAAAAAGCTCTTACCTTGATACTCTAAAACTCTATTTTTTTTTAATTTCTTCAAAATTCTTGGTAACCAATCTGTATCAACTTCTGTTCTTTCTTTTGGTTTACCTTTTCTCTCTCTACCCACTTTTTTCTCTCTCTAAATCCTCCAAGTTTCATCAGCTGACAAAAGAGAAGAAGAGAGACATTTAAAAAAAAAATGAAATTTTGAAAAATAATAATAAAAAAATAGCAGTAAAACTAATCTTTTTAAGTTCTGACAAAACAACTTAAGAAGAAAAAGTTGATCTTTTAAAGAGAAAATAAAATAGAGTAAAGCCTAAATAGAAAAGAAGGAAGGGCTTAATAAAGGGGCTGAACCAGTGAAGGCTGAAGACTCTGAACCGTTGGTTCAGTAATTTTGGTCTGACAAAAGAGCCAAGTCCGGCGCTGGTTCAGTTTTCAGTTTTGACCACCGGCAATCCCGCCGCCCAAAGCAGCTAAGTAAATCTTCAGAATAAATACATATATATATATATTACGCTAACTACTAACACTCCTCTCTATCCAACTTTCGCTGTCTTTCATTTCATTGTTTTGTAGTCAGATAGTCTTCTGATCTTCCCATGTTTCCTCCTGTTGTTTAGTTCTGTTTTTGTTAGGGAGGGGGGGGAAAAAAGGCAATTCGATTTTTGGGTGAATTTCTGTCACTCAATGGTTTAAGAAAAGTTAAATCAATGTTTCTATGGGACTTTTTTTTTTATTTTATTGATTGGATTGATGTTATTAGACATCTCCATTAAATGGATTGATTTTAGGATTATTTTTAGATTTTATTGTTTTGATTTTACGTTATT
>JAQSVH010000004.1:2080557-2093062 GCA_029448705.1 Adansonia digitata
AAGCTCACGTGGCGGTCATGTCAGTGGACCCCGTTGAGACGGCCTCTAGTTATGGATAGGCTGGTTGGCTCCCTGCCCCATTGTTTTCCAAGATATTGCTTTTATATTTTTTTTATGCATCTACTAATTCCCCTGTTATTATTTATTTATTTTTGCAATACACACAATTCTAAATCCCACATGTAGTCCATAAATTTTAAAACCGGATATCTAACAATTTTAAAAAATAATATAAAATAAAAAATAATAAAAAATATTTAAATATATTAATATATTAAAATTTATTAAATATAAAATATTTTAAATAAAATTATAATACGAAAAAAATATATAAATATAATTAAATAAACAAATTGTTGATTATAAGCATTTGTTGTTATAGCAACAATGGGTTATAAATTATAATAGATTTATCCAAGATATGCGGACGATAATTTTAACTTAACATTATCTTTTCTTAGATTTTTTTCTTTATAACTGTTAATTTTTTTAATACTATGATTTTATAGATTTGATAATGACAGTTACACGTAAGGTATAAATAAGATATCTATATTTATAAGTTATTTATATTTGGTTTGATAATAACTTAAATTTGATTTAATTATTGTAAAGTCAAGCTCGAATTATTAAGTGAGATAAATTTTAGTATCTTAATACTCGATTTAAGTAGTTTAAAAATTTAATCGAGTTTATTTTATTTTTAATCAGTATTAAAAAATCTCAATTCGAATTCAAACTTGAACAGAAATAATCGAATTTAAAGTTAAGTATAAGAATCAAACTCATTTTTTATTGAATAAGCAAGCCTAATCAAGCAGTTTTATTTTAAATTCGAACTCAATTTAAGTTTGACCTAACTCAATTGGATCAACTCGGGTTTATCCAAAAGTCCATTTCACGATTCATATAATATTTAAAACTATTTTATATTAAAATTTACATTTAATTTTAATTAAAAAATTATTATTATATAAATAATAATTCAAGTTTGACCAAATTAATAAAGCTTTTAATAAAATTTATCGTAGTACATACCAAATTTATTATATTAAATAAATTACTTAATCTATAATAAATCTAATTACATAAATTAAAAAAACTCTATTAATAATTATTTGATTTTTTTTTCCAGTTCTTAAATCTTAGTAGTAGTGTCATGTTTCAGATACCTTTATTTCCCTTTATATGTGCGCCGTTTAAAGCTCTCTTTTCATCTCTCTTTCGTCCCAAGTACCAAAAATTTCCAGGAAAAAGGAAGAAACTATAAGAGCAGAGTACATCACCTAGTGATGATATATGGTGTATATATGGTACTATCGCTTACAGAGAACTCGTGTTACCCATGAATTCTTATATCAAACTTGCCTAATCTTCTTCATCTTCAACACTAGTATTTGTATCACTTTCCTGGTTTGTTGCTTGTTTTAGGTTTTTTTTTTGTAGTTTTGATTTTGAGGGGTTTGACAGCATGAATAGAGCATTGTTGCAATGTTCGGAAATGACAGTGCTCGAGAGACAAAGGGCACGCTTGAAATGGCAACAGGAACAGCTTCAGCAACAGCATCAGCAACAACAACAACAACAGAGTCTTTTCAGCGAGTTAAGTGGGATGTGTTCGAGCCAAACTAGCCATGTTAAACGCTTTCAGGATGGTTTGATAAGCGGTGACGGCTCGGTGTTCGGTGACGCGGTTATGACTCGGCAAGTGAAGCCTGACCCTGGTTTGGAGACTGCCTGGCCTGAGTTTGGGAAGGTTGACATGGCTGCCATGGGGTTTGGGCTATGTGGTTACGGTAATGGACCAAATTTTGATATGAATTACGCCATTTCTAGGACTTCTAGCTGCCCTCCAGCTATGGCGGCGACTATAGCCGCTGAGGCGGTGGAAGTCAGGGGAAAGGAGTCTGTTGTCTCTGAGAAGATGGGTTCAGCCGTTGGAACAGAAACCTTCAAGAAAAGGAAAGCTGATAAGTCGCAAAACTCAAAGGTTTATGTTATGTCTTGTTTACAAATCTGTCATGTTATTTATTTTCGTTTTGGGAATTTCTTGGTTGTTCTCTGTTTTGGGATTATCTCTTTCTTGGCAAAAAAGAACAAAAAACAAGAGCGTGATTTCAGAGGATGCGTTGTTTGGTAGGTTTTGGCGAAAAATCATTTAATTTGAGGTTGCTGTTTTTGGTTAGGTTGTTGTAGATGATGATTCCAAGAGGATTAAAGCCATTGTAGAAGAAGATGGAGAGTCAAAAATTACAGGGTCCAACACGAACAAAAGCAGCTCCACCAACAATCACAACAACAATAAAAAGGAGACTTCTGCTGATACTTCCAAGGAGAATTCAAAGGCTTCTGAGGTTCAAAAGCCTGATTACATTCACGTCCGGGCTCGTCGTGGCCAAGCCACCGATAGCCACAGTTTAGCTGAGAGAGTGAGTAGGAATATGTATTTTTTTTTTTCCTTCTGAGGTTTTGTTGATTGAAATATGTGTTAATCCGTTTTGGATTATGTAGGTTAGAAGGGAAAAAATCAGTGAAAGAATGAAATATCTGCAAGATTTAGTTCCTGGGTGTAACAAAATCACTGGAAAAGCTGGAATGCTTGATGAAATAATCAATTATGTTCAATCTCTTCAACGACAAGTTGAGGTAAAAACAAAAAGCCTATAAAATCTTCATTTTCTTTATATATTATGTGTCACCGTCTATCTTAATTATGACCTCTTTGCTCATAATCTGCAGTTCTTATCTATGAAACTAGCTGCTGTAAATCCAAGCCTTGATTTCAACATTGACAACCTTTTGCCGAAAGAGGTAAAGGCAAAATCTAGAACATTTTACTCTTTTTAATTAATTATTTGTTACCTTCCCCCCCCCCCCTTTTTTTAATGTTAGTAATGGTGGAATTGCTTGTTCTCAACAGGTTTTTCCTTCTTGTATGACTAATTTTCCAACATTTGGGATGTCATCAGAAATGGCAAACCCTCCTTATCTTCAGTTCAATCCAGTTCAACAAGTGGTTTCTTGTAGTGGAGTTGAGATGGGAGTGAACTCTCCCGATATGGCACTTCGAAGAACGATTAGTGCCCCGGTATCAATCCCCGATGATGCATCATCGTTTCTCGACTCATCCTGTTTCACCGTAATTTTTCTCTACTTCCATTTTCTTAATCTCTATTCTTAACCGTATTCACCATGTTTCTTATTATAAGATCAAACATTTCGCAAACGCAGCAAATTCAACCCTCTCCAACATGGGATGCTGAATTGCCAAGCCTTTATAATGTGGCATTTGATCAAGGAAAATCAACACCCTTTCCATCTTAACCATTTGCAGGTACATAAAAAAGGCTAACAGTCTTTGTTAATGTTGTCTTTCTTTTTCCTTTTTTTTTTTTAATTATTTTTCAAGGCAGAAAAAGAAAGCAGAGTGGTTTTAACTACAGCTGATAGATCCATAAGACAACCCCTCAGTCGTTAAATGATTTTTTGCTAAGGAAGAGCGCTGTCCCATATATGATTTAAATGAAGAAAGTTACTTTCAAGGAAAGAGAGAAAAAAAAAAAAAGCTTTCAATCATTTTTCACTTCACATTGATGAGCACCATAGATTTTATTCAATGAACAATATATTCCCTTTCTTTTGTTTACAAAAAGGTCGGTAGCTTATAGAAAGGGTTACAGATATTAGGGTTTGAATTTTATACTTACATGATATCATTTCTTAAAGTTAGCAGCTTGAACCAACTGGTTTAAGCCTGGGTTTAACTCTATATTCCCTTTGCTTATTCACCTATGTAAAGAGTTGTAGGTACTGGTGCCAATTCTTAAAACTGGTTGCATGAGTCAACTAGGTTAAGCTTAATTAAACTATATCACCTTTGCTTATTTAGCCTATGTATAGAGTTGCATCTGCTGAGATTCAAATTTTAAACCTAGTAGATGCCACTTTTTAAGAGTTGTTACATAAATCAACTAAATTAAGCTCGGTTTTAACGTTATTTCCCATTTGCTTATTCACTTAGATAAAGCAACATTTTGACCTACTGCTTTGCATATACAGTACCACTACAATGACTTGGAAAAGCAAAACTGGGGCCCTGAGTTAAGCTAAACCTGCCAATTAGGACTATCCAATCATTGTCTTAAATAAAGGAGAAACATAACAGTGCTGATTTCCATTGGCTGTTTGAATGCTTTAGAGGATTGAATCGGCAACCATCAAAAGTTGGAGGAGGTCCTCTGAAAATTTCAGGGCACCAACTGATATTTTTTCTGTCACTTGAAATTTAATACCTTAGCTGATGCTAGAGATGTGAAGCAAAACATATAAATGTAATCTGATCATGTTCTTACTTTGACCCCTGCAGGTTCCATTGAAGCTAGCCATCTAAAGATGGAGATGTGAATCAGAATGTCAGTCAATGATTTGTTGATGATTGAGTTAATTCCAATGCCTTCGATCCAGATTTGTTCTTCTTGCTGCTTTAAGTAATATATATGGTATATATGTTTGTATGTATACTAAAAAATAGTATGAATAACATCAATAATAATTAACGTCAATTCTTGTTCAAATTGTATGTCTATAATGAAAGCATAATGGTTGCCAATTACATTTAAAGGTACAATGAAAGGTTGATAGGATGGTGGAGGGGACCAACAACTTGGGGGGTCAACTTAGCCCGGGAACATATGGGGTTAAAAGAGGTTGATATAGATAAATGCAAGGAAAGACTAGTTTTATATTACTCAGATTTGGATGTGAATATTGGATATGAATATATTTGATATGGATATATTTAATTTTTTATATATTTGAAGTCATATCCTCATATCTATGTTTAAATGTGTCTAACACGAGTGTCAGACAATACACTTCTAGAAAAATGAAGAATCAGAGCATGATTAGTCTATAGTTCAATTAACCTCCTTAACAATCACATAGTTATCTGCAAGAAACACCACAAATTTTGTGATGTTGAGGGAATGCATAGACTCAATCCAGTGGCAAAAGTTGTTCTTTTGTTGGATGAACCCTAAGTGACAACTTGAAGCAGTCCAACAGCAAGGACAGAGGACGTGAAACCTACTAGTGGACCCTTCTTGGCTCTCTTTTGAGACAGAATAATATGTTGATCGAGACATTGATAATTATTGCATTAATAAGGAATAAAGAGAGCGAAAATTAAAGCTTAAAATTTATTGCAACTGATTTATGTATATATGTGATATATAGTAAGGTTGAAGTACGAATTACATATTTATAACATTTTTTTTATAATCAGATTGTGACATCTTTATACAAAAGGAATAATAAAAGAGGGAAAATTGAATAGTCTTTACTCTTATAGATAAGGGAGGATAAAACTCAGGATTCATGTTAGTCACACTAACGTTACTTGTTAGACAAGTAAGATTCAAAGTAAAATGATGCAAGAAAGACGTGTACTATATCGGCTTTATGAACACTGATAATGCGAGGATGCTGCCAGATTTGTTGAAGATAATATTACTCGAAATTTTATTTTTTTAAAGTATTTGTATCAAATATCTAAGTTAGAGAGGTATTAAAAAATGAATACGAATATGAGATATAATCCTTTAACTATAAAAAAAATTCAAAAAGTTAAATATTGATTCTCGAATCTGATGTAACATTCAAATCTTGTATCGAAAAACTCTTAAAACTTAAACTTATACATATAAGTTGTCTTTGATTAGACACAACCCTAAAACCAATAAACCAATGCAAATAATAACTCACAAATTTGGTACTTGTCTTCATGTTGAGTAACATAGATTAAAGAATAATTCATATAAGTTTACAATTGCTTACAGCAGTATTTTCTTCCAAATGAATTTTGCAGTTGTCTATTATTGTTTGACATAAAGTGATGATGTATTTATCATTACAAAAGCTGTAACAGCTTTACTAAAAACCGTGCACAACTACCAAACAAAAAAAAAAATGAAAAATGAAACTAAAGTTTGATGCAACTGACATCAGCAATGGATAAATCTGGACAAAAATGTTATACAATGTGTAAAGGTACATTAACTGCTTCGTGTGGGTGATGATCAAAGGAAAAAAGAAAAAACTTTCACTCGTCAGCTTGGTGAAAAGTTTAAACTCTCGAAGGCTACGGCCTATTTTGTATAAAAAATCCAAACTCCTAAGCTCCTTGTTTCACTAATATTTCCAAGTTCATGCTCATTTTGCAAAAACTTCTTATTAGTGTCCATCACTGGTATGTATGCTGTTATTTCCTTGGGCGCCTCTTGATTTTCGATTACCTACCACAAGCAGGCAGGGCTGAAAAAATCAGACCAAATCGATTGATCAAATTGGTTGAATCATAAATCAATGTTTGATTTGATATATGTTATAGAATTAAAGAAAAATCGGATTTAAGCTTATTTTATGAAATGAGAATCAAACTTTTAACCTATTAGAACTACATTAAAACTATATCATTATACCTAAATGTATGTTTTTATTAAATATTTATAATATTTAATATTTAAATTTTTTTAATTAAATAATCCGATCCAATCAACCAAACTAGTTGAATTAGTTACTTGAAAGTCCCGCCGGTTTAATCACCTATTTGGTTTTTAAAACATTTCTTGCAGGGAGGGAATAAGGACACTCTTTTGATCAGCAAATCAAGTTGTAATGTGTAACCTTCTTCCTATCCATTTATTTCTTCAGCTAAAACCCAAAATTTTGTTTCAATTTTCTTGTTAGTTGATGCAACTTGATTGGGTTGCATTCTAAATTATAGACCCTGATTTACCACAAGCAAAAGCTGAAAGGACTACGAGATGTTCCTGCACAGGGATAGTTTTCAAACAGACAACCGAAAAACTGCTATGTTATAGTGAATAAGAAGGGAGATTATCACCTAGACTTGCTCACGAATCATTCGATAAGTCTATTTTATATTAGATTAAATTTGAATAAAAATTTTGATATTTCATATCAATTTTGTTTGAATCAAATTAATAATTAAATAATAAAAATAATTTAAATTTAATTATAAATATTAAAATAAAAATAATTTTTAATATTATCTTAAATAATTAGATAAATTTTCAGGCAGACTAGACTCAGGTCTGTGCCTGACCACTTTATTTTCAATGCAGTGTTGCGGCTGTGGCAGGGACCATTTGAAGGGTTGCCGGCCACCTTAGTTGCCATCTACTCGTTCTGGCGAGATTCACAAGAGCCTCATCTTTCCTTTCATTTTCTAGCCATTAAGTAAAATAGTGAAAGGGGTGGATTTGGCCTCACCCAAAGGCAAAGATCTCTTTGATTCTCTTTGTTTTGTGTTTGATTGTGAAATATGATATTTGCCTTTTCCCTTTCTTGGGCCCTTTTCATTTTTCCCCTCCTCCTTTTCTAACCTTTCACATATTGCAATTCAATGGAAATTAAAAAAAGAAAAAAAGCAAAAATCCCAGAAAGATTCTCTTGGATTTGTGGCTCCTTAAGTACAAATATATATGAGAAATTTGGTTGGTAGGATAAGATTAGATCGATTCGATTAGTTTAGTTTTGAAATTTTAAAAATTATTAAATATGATAAATTTAAAAGCCCGAGCAAAATATGAGAGAGAAACTAAACTAATTAAATTAAAATTAAATTTAGATAAATTATTTTGACACCAAATTAAAATAAAAATAACATAAAATTTTTTATTTATGTATCGATTTATTTAATTAATTCAATTTAAAAATAAAAAATTATAAACTGACCTTATATGCGCGTTACAACTAAATTACTAATAACCTAAAATTTGTTCATTTCCAATTTCTAATAAACCGACCATATAAACACGTTAAAAACTAATATACTAATAAACTAAATTTGTTCATTTCCAATTGATTTGTTCGATAAAGCGGCATTTTCTCACCCCATTGTTTGGAGTTAGTAAAAGCCCAGTTCCTGTGTCTTCTACCTTGATAAAGAATCCTTAGAAACAGCCAACTCCATTCTCCATTACTTCCTGGCAGAATTCCATAGACAAAGATTGCATAGTTGCAGAAGGAACCGGACAAGCTTCATGCATAATTGAAGCCTTTTTAATAGTGATGTTTTCTATAATCCATCTTACTCATATCCAGTTATGAGTATATACGAGTTGTATACAGTACGGGTTTATTTTATTTTATTTTTAAGTTTCATGTATTTAAAAGATCTATTGAAAATCATATCTCTATACCCATATTCAAAAATATATCAAAAAATATTTTTAAAAAAATAAAAAGTCAAAACAACGCATATTCTAGATTGCCATTGTAGGGAGCTGAATTTGTTGTAAGTGAAAATTAAGCTACCAAAAAGAAGGAAATTCTACGGCCCAGTAAATCAGATCAAAACCAACACAACATCTAAGGGCGAAGGAACTGACGTTTGTCTTCCAGAGAGCAGCTGGACTAATAATTTGAAATTATATTACTGGAATTCAGATATAAGTTTTAGATACAAGTATATGTAATAGGTTGGAGCAATATAGACCTGGAATAATTTTGAATGAGGATATATTGTAGCCAATCAGGTGCCTGCAACCATTGATTTGTTATTGATGCAGACACATTTGCATCCAAAACTGGCGATCGATGGACAAAATCATGGTTATGTTGTGGATTACGAAAGATTCACATCTGCTGTTTTAAACTGTGCCCGATGTATCCAGTGATCATAACATGGACTGAATTGAAATGGAATCAAGTAATCACAATCGAAATAACAAATTACACAATAAATTGTATGGTAAAACTAGACAAGACCATTTCTAGGTTCCTCGGTAAGACAGGCATTACATACATACAAAAAAACAAACAAACTATCATTACAAACAAGAAAACAAATTAATCTCAAGACTGTTTACGGGGTTCCCCCGTAGCAGCCATTCTTGATTCCACCCAAGGAATTGCTATTACAGGATTACCCCTTCCAACTAAACAACTGGGTTACTCTTTAAGACTAAACATGACGTTAGTTTCTCAGATTAACTCATGTCTCTATATCTGTAATTCATCTCCAGCCTCTGCCAAGTTATAAAAACAAAATGTGAGAATCATTAAAAATTTCCGGTAGATATAATGAAATAGAAGAACTGAAGGACTCTATCAATTAGGGTTTACGGATAGTTTCCTCTCCCAGGTACGATTATGACGGGCGCGGATTTGCAGTTGTGGAAGCAATACTCGCCCACACTTCCTTGAAATACACTGCAAAAGTATTAAAGTACGATGAGAGAAGAGCAAGGACAACAAGGGTGTCATTTCGTTTGTTTCGTAGAATGGTAAAAGCACTAGCATTCACATCGAAAGAGGGTAAGCATGTACTTAAAGGGAAAGCGGACCTTTGTATTAAGCTTCTACCATGAGTTCCCATAACTACTGCTGCTGGCTTCAACCTTTCTGCTTCTTTGCAAATTATCTTACCTGCATCGTCCCGGACAACCTGAGCTGTAGTCCTCACCTAATTCCGGCAAAAAAAAAAAAAAAAAGAAAGAATTACAACTTTTTGAAAATTCAAACACTGAATAATTGTTGACCCTCGGAGCTAAATTAGGGACATGCAAACGAAAAGGTTGTGTTGGTGTCAAGACCGAACCCAGGGGCAGGCAGTCGGAAGAGCAAAGAAACACTTCAGGAGAGGCCAGAAGTTACTCCAGCGTTGGCTCTCCGACACTCAAATCAGTAAATGGAGGAAATTTCAGCTCACTCTCGTTCTCGTTGAAGATTTATCTTTCGCTTACTTCCTCCATTTACTGACTTGAGTTTCAGAGAGCTAATGCTGAGGTGCCTGCCCTGGTTTTGTCTTGACACCAACAGGTTGATTACAAAACTCGGCCGTAAGGTCTGATTCAGTTATCAAATTGCATCCTAGACTTCTAAGTTACAATGTATAAATGCTAAAACTAATTGTTAATTGTACGTCAATTAGCATATTCCACTGAAAATTTCCAAATTTCTGTTCATATTGATCAACATACACTTTTAAATAACGAAAACCGTGGACCATCTTGATAGTTAGACAGAATATCCGAAAGAAAATTTGCAAATTGACAATGACTATCTCCATTTTAGCTGATTGATTTCAAAATCGATTCCATTTTTTTTTTCTTTTTTTAGGCTTTGGTTTCGGTCTTTTCCTGTTTTGGAGTTTCGTTAGTTGGAAGAACAATATGGAGGAAATACGAGCCCAAAGTTTTGAATTGTAGGCTTTAGGTGTCGGCCGCTCTTGCATTACCGCCAGAGTCAGCGTCAGGCAGACAACAAATATTACGTGTTTGAAAACCGAACCGTGTTTCGTATCGTAAAAACCATTGTTATCCGAGCCAATCCATCCACGCAGCTAAATCGTTTTGTCCGATTCGTATTGAATTGTTTCTTAATAAAAAATTTTATAATTTGGATCCGCAGAAAAAAATATTTTTTAAAAAAATTTAATTACTAAATTAATATTAAAAATAATTTTATTTTTATTTTTACAGTTATATAAAATTCGATTCAGATCTAAACAAAAAATTAAAAAAAAATTTTATCGCAACTTAGTTTAATCGATGGACCTTTTAAGCGTAGTTATCATTTGGGCTGCCTTAGTTAACGACCCAAATCAGATTTAGTTAATAGGCCCAATACTCGAAAATGGGCTCAAGCAATTGTGATCTTGCTAAGTATAGGGTAGAAAAGGGGTTTGACTTATAAACGTAAGAATACGACATAAAAATATAATATAATATAAGATAAAAATAAAGTGAATATAATGAGAAAATATAGATGTATTAAAGTTTATATAATATAAATTATTAACTATTAAAATTTATATAAATATAAAATATTTTAAATATAATTATGATACGATAAAATATACGAATATAATAAAAATACATGAATTATTATATCTATATTTGACATTCTTTCATTATTTTTTTGCACAATTTTTTTTTTCAATAAATTCATTAACTTAGATTATAATCAATTAAAATTTATTACTAATATATTATAAAAAACCGTTAATTGATTCAATCCAATAAAAATAACTCATAAAACATTGTTCTATATAAAACAAGGCCGACGCCCGCTTTTGCTCCGGGATCCTGCCCAACACGGCACCGTACTCAAGTATTGGTATAAATTTAATATTTAATTAAATTGACAATATTAGTTTAGGTTGAATTATATTAGATAATTATTATTTATTTAAATAATTTTTCATATTTAAAAATTATTTAATTAAATTAAAAATCATATAAGTCTATGTTCAATTATATTAAATAATTATTATTTATTTAAATATTTTTATGTTTTTTATTTTAAATAAATGAATTTGGAGTTAAAATCGAATCATTATAATAAACTTTAAAAGTATGAGATGACTTGAGATATCACATGAACATAACATGACATAAAAATAACGTGAACATTATATGAATATACAAACATGTTAAAATCTATAAAAAAATGAATTATTAATATGTAAAATTTTATATAAATTATAAAACTTTGAACAGAAAAAAAAAAGAACACGAACACATACGAATGCACAAAATTTTCTCTAAATTAATGTAAAATATGATAAATTATGTAAAATATATCATGAATTTGACACAAACACATAAATTTTTCTCCAAATTGAAACGCAATAAAAACCTATGTAAAATATGAGATGACTTAAAACACAACAGGAACATAACATCGAAAAAATAATTAAAACATAATATGAAAAATAATATGAATATGATATAAATATATAAATACGTCCAATTATACATAAAACTAATTATCAATTTGTAAAAATTTATGATAATTTGAATACACAAAAAAATAATACGGATATAAATTTTTCTTTAAATTGAATCATGATGACAAATTATGCAAAATTTATCATAAGCAAGGCACAAACACATATTTTTTTAAAAAATAAATTATAATAACAATCTATACAAAATATATGATAAATTAAAACACAATATAAATTAACATAAAAATTAATTAAAACATAATACGATTATGATACGTATACATAAATATATTAAAATATACATATAAAATTTATAATAATTTAAATATTAAAAAATAATACGAATATAATTTTTTCTCTCTCTTTCATCCTTTCTCTCTCATTTTGGACTTCCATACCCCAAAAAAAACCTTTGAAAGTTACACGTGTCAGCTTTAGAATAATTTGTGTCGTTATATTTATGTAAATGTTAAATATATATAATCAATATAAAATTAAGAAATTACATGGATTAAGAAATCGGATCTCTCATCATCGTTGACAAATTATTCTCTGGAAAAGATTTGCAATATCACATAAGAAAAAAAAATAAAAGAAAAAACTTCTTCACCACAAGAAATATTTGATTTTTTTTTTTGAAAAAGTTTATATTTAATATATTATTAGTATGGAAATTTATATATTATTAATGAATTATGTTATAAAAATATAATTAATAAATTTTAAAAATAAATATTAATAATTATA
>JAQSVH010000004.1:2093162-2110360 GCA_029448705.1 Adansonia digitata
TTAAATTTTTTATAATTTTATATTTTAAATTAGATTATTCTTTTAGATTGAATGTTTAATTATGATAACAAAATTTAGGTTTTGTTATGTTATTCATTTTCAATGCACTTTTAATTTGTCACGTTATAAGCTATTGTTTCTAAATTAAATGGAATGAGATTCCTTAAATGATGTTTTTACGTATTTATTAAATTTTAAATTGTGTATTATTTTATATTTAAGTTGGACCTCCTCACTTATTATCAAGTTTTAGATTAAATGCTAAATATAATATTAAAATCTAATTTTTTTTCCTTCTTATGTATTATCTCTTCTAAGTTTATCATATGATCCATGCTCTGTGCTATTTTTTTCACCTAAAAGCGCTGAGAAATAATAAGTGATATTAATTCGTATTTTTTAAAATCTTATATTTAAGTTACAATTTTCACTTATTATGATTGATTTTTAAAATTAAATACTTAATTGTAATTATGTTGATTTTCAAGTTCAAATGATTGGATGAAATAAAACCCCAATGGGTTCATTTCCTTTGATTGTTTAGTCCTTTTTATGCTGATGGAATCAATATAGAAATTTTATTTTAAAAAAAATTAAGAAAAAAAAGTCCCTTAAGATTTCAATAAAATTCGAATAATCCTTTTATATTTCTTCAAATCAGCTAATAGATTGATTGGTAAGGTTGTAAAAATACTGAAGAAAAAAGAAAAATAATGAAAATTTAGAGGTTGACTATATATTAATTTTGAAGGATATTTATTTAAATAAAGTTTCTTTTGTGGATAAACTATTAGAATGAATTAAAAAAAAAAAGTAAGTCAACATATATTTTCCATCACAATCTTAAATCTTAATCCAAATACAAATAACACTTAGTTTGTCATTTGGAGTAGTACCCTTTGGATCCAGTCAATGAATTAATCCTTAACAATTTTATAGTTTTTTAAATTGAAAATCAGTTATTCATAGGCTAAAATATTAAAAAAAAATTAAAATTATTTTATTTTTATTTTTATTTTATAAAAGACGTCAAAGTGTGAAAATAAAAAAAGGGTTAGGAGTAATGGGATTAGAACCCTATATTTACTAAATATCGGATTATAAAGATGGTTACGCTTGGTTGGACCAATTAAAAATTAACCATATAAAAAATGTTGCAATTAAAAATGAATTGTCAATGTCGCAAACGTATCAATCTTTTGTCGATCATATTAAGAGTAATTGTAAGATTATAATTAAAAAATTATAATTGATGTCATTCAATGAAAAAGGCAAACCTAAAATTTAACTCAACTAGCTCATGAAACTAATTGTAATCTAATAAATTTAAAATTTAAATTTCAGTAATTTTTTTATTTAAAATTACGGTCTTTTTTTTGTAAAAAAATATGTTTTGGGATATTTTGAAAAGAAAAGGGCTTTACCCAAGCAAAAAGAATAGTTGGGCGGAGTTGGGACGGGTCTCTCTTCATATTCCATCGGGCCCTAGAGTTTTTCAAAGCATTCGTTTTAGAGTGTCCTGGTCCTAATGCCATTGTCCATCACCATCCTTTCTTTTCTCTAGGTTTTTTACCGATCCGATTGACGTTATTAGGTTGATTTAAAAATTACTCGATTTTTTAGATAATATTAAATAAAATTAATTTTTATTTTAATTGATTAATCCGATCCAATTTTTTACCATTGTCGTTCATGCTAAAATGTCACATTTCCCTAACCTTTACAATTCTAGAACAGATCAATCGACATGGGAAACCAAAATATAAGGGGGGAAGGGCGAAAGCATGAAAAGGGTGCATGTCCATGGATTCATACGTACGTAGCTTAAGCGAATTGGATTCTCTTGCTGAGCTCATTTCTTGCTTCCTGACTCTGTTAAGGGTTTAAATATGATCTTTCAACTTGCTGTACAGCTTGTAAGATTGCAACATGTGTCATGATAACAAATGAAATCAAATGCATTATGATGCAACATAATTAAAAAAGAAAAAAACTAATGAAATACCTCTATAGCATTTTGAAAAATATTCAAAATCTATCTTTTAAATTAATTGAAAAGCCTCTTGCATTCAGAAAAATTCTCATAGGAAAAAAGAAAGAAAAAAATATAGAAAAATATTAAATTCAATGAAGCAAAAGCAAAAATAAAAACAAATACACTCAAATTTCTAAATATTTATAAAAAAATCACAAAATAAAAAATATAAAAAAAAACCTATAATAATTTTTCAAAATTGAATAGATAAATACAATCTACCATTAAACAAATATGAAAATAATAAAACAAATAAATTCAGAAAAAAATAAATGAAAAAATAAAAAAAAGATTATTTTTGTTCTATTGTCTAATATTACATATTAAAAAAAATATTATTTTGTTATATAAATAAAAATATAAAACAATATATTACAAATTTATTTGTTTTGACATGGTAAGAAAAGTTTAGTTATATGTCGTTGACAATTTTGCATCCAATTTATAATTAGAATTCAACTTAATAATTAATTAATCATACTTTTTCAAGCTAAAAAATTGCATTTCTTTTCCTCTCTATCTAGATCATACTTTATTTAGGACAAAAATAATGACAAGTTGACATTTAAACTAACACACATCTGCTATGATCATGCTTCATATTTTTGTGTTAATTTCATAAATATAAATAAAAAAATATTAAATATGTTAAAATTTTAAATAAGAATGTAATAATATATTAAAGATATTTTTTAATCGTATTTATTACCTTATTTTTATATATTTATTTTTTTTGTATTTTCTGGGGTTCAAAAAATGAATAATTGTAGGAGCAAGTATAACTCGTGTATCATGTGATTGTTAGACGCCCGTGATTGATTTCATATTAATCATTGACCTTTGGAATAAAGAAAAGGAATTGCATAAATCAGAAAAATAGATCGATTAAGTTATTAGCAATGAAAATTTTCTCAAAAATTCGAAGGAATTAACGTACTGACAGAGATTTAAATAATAATTTTAATACGATATTATGATTATTATTTAATATTATTTTTATTATCGATATCAATTATAATTATTCATTGTAATATTTATTATGTTCGTAATTATAATAAATATAATATGATAAAAATATATTACGATCGTAATTTAAATCATAAGAGAAAGTTCAAAGTTCATATTTAATATCTATTTAGTAGGTAAAGTTCTAGCATTATGCATACTGGAAGGCTTCTTTCGGACATTGAGCCAGAAAAATAGAGACAAAAGGAGAAGAATATGAGCTTCTTGAAGATATGCAAGTTCTTTTTGCATGGCCTGTTGAAGCTAGTTGGGTTAAGCCCCCAAATGATCGAGATCGAGCCAGGGACGGTCGTGAACATTTGGGTCCCAACCGAAACCAATAACAACACCACCAGCAAACACCTAGAAAAGCCAGCCGTGGCGTTCATCCATGGCTTCGGCTTCAACGGCATCCAAACTTGGGCTTTTCAGGCCGTAGCTTTCGCAAAAGAATACTCCGTTTACGTCCCGGATTTGATCTTCTTCGGCGGTTCCGTCACCGACAAGGCGGAGAGGTCGGTGGCCTTTCAAGCTGAGTGCATGGCCAAGGCGTTGACGAAAGTAGGGGTCGAAAAGTGTACCCTGGTGTGTTTGAGCTATGGCGGAATGGTTGGTTTCAAGATGGCCGAGATGTACCCGGACTTGGTTGAGTCCATGGTCGTGAGCTGCTCTGTTATGGCCTTGACGGACTCGATCAGCAACGCTGGACTTCAGCGCCTTGGGTTCACGAACTGGGAAGATAATTTGCTTCCTGTCTCGGTCGAAGGCATCGAGACCTTCTTGCAAATCTCTACTTACAGCTCACCAAAGTTGCCTAATTGGATTTACAATGACATTTTGGAACAGGTAATACTTTAAATTCAATTTTAAAGAACTTTAAAATCTTAAATATATCGGATATAAATTCAAAACATTATTAATGTATAAATTTATATATTAACAATAAATTATATAATTTTAATTATTAAAAAAATATAATTATTAGTATTTATTCTATTGTTTAAATTTATATATTAACAATATATCAAATGGATCAATTTGAGAAAATGCATTTTTAAAATTGTTTAATTTAAAAAAATAAATAAATCTCTTGTATTGCAAAATATATTTTTTTAATTATTTAAATTGGATTACAAGTTTTATACATACTAAAACTCTCTTTCTCATAGAGGCTGTCTTGTTTATATGCTTATCCCAAAATAATATTTCGTTTATTTGAGAAGTCTAATTTAAGACAAAAATTATAAAACAATAAAAGTTAAAATTAAATTTATTTTTTAAAAAAACTTGTACGGTTAAAATTAGACTCTATAATCTCTCTCTCTCTCTCTCTCTCTCTCTCTCTCTATATATATATATATGTATATATAATTTAATGAGTAATTGATAGGTATGGATATCAGTTATTTAATTTGGTTATATGAATATAATATAAGTACTACTTTAATATATATGTATAGTTAATTAAACTCTTGGAAGTATGCATTTATTTTGGGAGGGACATATTATTTTAAAGAAAATTTATCTTTTTTTTTTTAAATATAATTTGGCAATTATTGTAGGGGATGTTTAAAAATTACAGAAAGGAAAAAGTGGAACTCCTAAAGGCTATGGCCATTTGTGACGAGGAATTTACTGTCCCTTGTTACCAACAGGTAAGTAACAGTGTCTTTTATTTATTTGTCTTTTCTTTTGTTTTTGAAAATTTTGAATGAACTTTTTTATATATAAATTTGACGAAACTATTAATTGAATATTAGTTAAATTCATAGTTATAAATTAATAACATTTAAAAATTATTAATTAGCAGTTATATTGAAATTGAAAACTTGCTGACATTAACTCTCATTATTGAAGAGAAAAAAAGACAACTCAATTGATAAAACCTGAATTTAAATATAAATTTCAAATATTTATATTTTTAAAAATTATATTACTTAAAAAATTATAATTTTACACTATTTATATATAAATATATATTAAATATGAATATTTTAAGTGAATAAATAATTTGAATTACGTAAATTAATAAAATTACTGAGAAGAGCATCGTTCAGGATGCTAACATATGAAGTATCAGAAAATTATTGTTTACTTTAAAGAATATATAATTCAAAAGACAAATAAACCTACTCTACTATTTCGCTTTATGTCAATTGTTTTCTATCAAATGGACGAATTAATAAAAAAATTGCTGTACAACGATAATTGCCGTACGTTAAACCAAACAAATGTCACATAGGAGAAGATATCATCATCCTTGCTACGCCGCAGAGTTTAACATTTATGTCATATACGTATATTTTATTATATTATAATATTATTTAAAATATTTTATATTTATATAAATTTTAATATGTTAATAATTTATAAAATTTAAGATATTTATTCGTGTTATGTCATATTTTAATTATTTTATCAATATTATACTTGTATAATCATATTTAATATTACTAGGTCTATCAAGCTATTCATGATAAATTAGTTAAGATTGAAAAAGGCAAAAAAAATTATTAGGTAATTAAATCTTTCAACAATTAGATGTTAAATAGATTCGATAATTTTATATACAATATAATTATATAATACAAGAAAAATTATTAAAATATGATATAAAATACTATACAACACAAAAAAACAAGAACATGATATGAAAATGCTAAAAAATCATAATTTATATAAAACGAATTATTAATATATTAAAATTTATATAAAAATATATCACATCTTAAAACGACTATGATACCTAAAATTACAAATTTTGGCATCTAATGTTAAATTGTGAAAATTGTTGCAGAGGATACATCTATTGTGGGGTGAGAATGATAAGATTTTTGATTTGGACACTGCCCACAACATGAAACAGTATGTCTCGTTTTTTCCCCTTAATTTTTGTTTCTTATATACATACACATAGATCAAATTATCTATTTAAGTTTAAGAGTACGTTTTTATTTTAAAAGATTTAAAAAATATATTAAAAAATATATAAACAATAAAAATAAACTCTATTAAAAAATAATCAAATTTTAACTTTAACATCACAGTTCAAGCTTGAGTATTTTTAGAAATACATAATCTGAATGAGTTTGGATAGAGTTTGAAACTCAAATTGTCAAGCTTGGATAAATATATATAGTATTGTTATCACACTTACTCGATTCTACTCGTCTCATGAATACTTTTACTAAGCATTTTTTTTTGTTGCAAATTTACAAAATTGTTCATCATGGAATAAAATTTCTTTTTTTTTTTTTTTAATTTTTAAACTCCAAAAAATAATGGATGAAAAAAAAGTATATTTTCTCAACTTTTCAATATTTGACATCAAGCAAATATATATATATATATATAGATTCATTTTCTACTCTTGTTCTTTTTTAATTTTTCTCTTTGCTTCACTAAGCTAAGCTTTTTATGAGTAATCACGAGTTAATTATGTTCTTTTAATTGTGCTAAGCGTCTCAAAGTTTAGTTTTGTTATGCACTTCTTTTTAGCATTTATATTTGATAAAGTGTTGATCCTCCCTTCTTAGTATCAGAGGGAAGAAGGGAGGATCGGCGTTGGATCAAAGATAAACCGTAAAAAGTAATCCATAATAAAGTTAAACCATAGCAAACAATCACACTTAACATAGATCAAAGTATTCTATCCGGCTTTTAACCCTTAATTAAACGCGTCCTCTTGGCAATACGATCGAGTCGACCTCTGATTTTTTATTATACTATATGCCGTTGAGTCATAGTAAACTTGCAACAATATATGTTTGTTAAACAGCGTCTGAGCGAGTTATTATAAATGGGTTTTGTGACAGGCAAATTGGAGAGAAAGCAACTCTAGAATACATAGAGAAAGCTGGTCATGGTTTTCAAATGGAGCGACCATTTATGTACAACAGCCACCTCAAGAAAATTCTTGCTTCTTTTCATTCATCAAAAGATAAGACTGTATAACCCCCAATGCCATCATCGGCTGCATGCATGCCATCGATTAATTTTCGCAGCCGAGTAATAAGGAATGAATAATGGATCAGTCTTATTACCGAAATATATAGCAAAAAAATCAGCCACAGATGACATAATAATCTAAGGGTTACCTTCCTTCTAATTTTATAATTTTGTGTTTGTAATGCTTTGTATCACTGCTTTCAACAAAGTAAAGATCGAATAAAAAGTAAAGTTTAATTTGCTTAGAGTTCGTTTGGATGGAATATATTTAAATAAATTATAAACATTTCGTTCATTCGACATATTAACAGATTGAAAACGTTCATCAGCAAAATACATATAAATATTAAAATCCACAATTAGTAGGAAGGAATTGAAACTAATCTATTAATCATGTAAAAATCTGGTCACCCGCTTTAAGATGCACGTATCTGTACCGTGAACATAAGGCTTCAAAAAAGGGTTTCTCCCATAAAATATAGTATTCCCACTGGCTATTGTTTGTTCCCAATGTTATTAGATCTCTCGAGTTATCTTTTATGAGAATAATATACCATTTTCTCTAGCTATAGTTCATGGATTCATGTTATTAGAATAAAAAACATGTAGCCATTTGTAGAAAACTGACATTCAACAAATTGAGGATTTAAATTTTAATATTTATAATTTTTTTAGTCCATGGATTACAACTTCCTTCTTAGAAAAAAAAAAAAAAAAGAAAGAAAAAAGGGAAATTATGGTATGAAAATAGATTAGTTTTCAGTACAATTCATGGAGATGGTAGAAGAATTAGCTGAACTGCAAGAGGAAGAAAGGGAAAGAGGGTCGGGGGGAGTGCTTTTTAATCCAGGACGTCCTTTTTTCAGTAATTCTGGCGTTAAGATATGATGTAAATGTAAGGCTGCTTGGACTTCACTGCAGCTTAAGATAACTTATAAGCCTGTAAAGCAAGCAAGAAAGTTAGTATACGAAATAAATTTAAAAAAAAAATTCAGTTTAAGAAATTAATAACTGCACAAAACCTTGATATATCTCACTTTGTCTCTCTTTAATTACAAATATGTACCGACATAAATATACTTAATATTTTAAAATTTATTTATATATTTAAAAAAATATATTTTATTTTCGTATTTGGATATATGGGTTGCAAGTTTCAGACACAAATACTTATAAAAAAGTTAAGAAATCTAGATACCGTAGTCTGCTACAATGGAGTTTTGGGGAGTATGGTAGGGATGTGGGTTTTGAACAAACTGAAGTATCAGATGGACCACATAATGTTTGAAACTTCTAAACACCTTAAAATAATAAATCTTTTTAACTTTTTCAATTTTGCAATCATAGGGTGGTACCACTTTCCTAGCGATTAAAGAAGTGCCAAACATAGTTTGAAACTTGGAAGTCATAGAAAATGTACCTAGGTTAGCAGTAAATTTAAGATGAAAAACAAAGAAGGAAAGGCCAGATTCTCATTTAGCCATTACCTTTCTTGTTTCACCAGGCAGCATTATTGCCGGTGCCGCCAGTTGACCGATAGTTAGGAATAGGAATGCGACCGGACTCGATATGCTTAAGATCTTCAATAAGGATTTCGTAGTGTCTCTTCACTTCTTCAGCGGTTTTTCCACCACCGACAGCCTTTGCAACGTTGTGCCAACGATCTGGGGTGTCTTTATCGAACTGGGCCAATGCCTTTTCGAACAGCTTGTTCTGCTTTTGGGTCCATGAACCCGAATCTCTCGAGCGTAGGGAGCTTGAAGCCATAAACAGTAACTACTCACCTCCACTATATTACCAGTAATTTGACGCAAAAGATGTGTTAAATTTTAAGCAGTGGCTTGTGCTGGAGATTGCCATGACTGCCCTAATTATAAGCAGTGAAATGATGGTGGGGTGGAGCAAGTTGGCGAATCTATATCGCTAAAAGATAGCATAAGTATGACCCGTCACCTTTGAAACCACAAGAATTAAGCACGACATGGTTCAGAATTTCTCCAAATATCTTTCTTGTATAATTACAATTCATATTATTCGAATTCAAGTATCACGTATTAAAATATTTATTTTTTTAAAAATTTTTATATAAAAAAAATTAATTATATTTTTATATTTATATTTAAATATATATTTAATATAAATATTAAATATAAATATTTAAAAAATAAATAAAAGATTCGAGCAACGTATATTCAAGCTATTTTAATTAGCAGCTAGTAACTATAGGAACAGAAGCCCTGACCCACTCTTTCAATTCAACCTATTGTCAATTTGCCGACATAGTTGACATTGTTCCCAGACAGCTCTCGAGCTATTGTTTGAGCCAAACAGAGTGTTCTAAGTGATTTTTTTTTTTCCCAAACTTTTTAAGTGAATTTAGAACTGGGTCTTTTGGCTGTTTTAATCTTAATCCTGTAAATAAGTTAGGACTTGGTAGATTGAGACAAATCTAACCTCTTAAAATAAAAACAGTAAATTGGTAAAAAGAGTATTTGGCAAGGTATGAAAAACTATATAAATGGATTCTTTCACCCAATGGACTAACATGCAAGTTTAACCTGTCTGTGAGGCATTCAGGTAGTCAGATCTCGCTTTGCTACTCTTTGCTTCAAAGTCTTAGTTTGATATATTTATTATATTTTATATTTATATTTGAACGTGTTACTCAAAATTCAATGTACTCCTAGGTTTTGGGGCCATTGATGTGGTCATTTAAAAGAAATTGCTATGTAAAAACAATAAAATAATAGCCGTAAGGAACAGTGGCGAACTCCATTTACGTATCAGACTCGAACACTTGGCCCCCAGACGGCGGCAGTGAACTGATATAAAATCTTATTGGACTCTGATGATAATGCCAAAAGGGTAAACAGGGTTTTGATTCGTTTTCAGAATCATTGGAATTGGTGCTTCGGATGTTTTCTCACAAACACTGTTCCAAAAAGCTTCTGGCTGCAACCTGAAAGCCTTCTCTACAGATGTTTTAAATCACATTGTGGATTGGATTTTTTCTTTCTTTCAATTATTTTTGCTGCAGGGTCAACAGGAGCTGCTGGTTTTGCAGTTGGACAAAAGATTTGTTGGGATCGAATTTTGAGTATGCAGTCGTGTCAATTGAGTCTAATTTATGTAATAATAAAAATAATATTTTATTTAAATTTAATTATAAAAATTAATATAAAAACATTTTTAATAATATAATAAATAAAATAAATTTTTGAATCAATTTAACTCGAGTTTAAATAAAAAATTATAATTTTAGAATAATTGCCTTGTCCATCCTATAGAAAAATCTAAATAAAAAGATAGATTTTGTATCGGTTGAGTTGAATGTACTAAAATACCATATTATTTGAAAGATTACATAAATTAATTAAATTAAAATGTGTGTTAATGAACTGTTTTTTCTTCACCGTTGCCTCAATTTATGGTTTTGTAAAAAAAAAAAAATTAAAGAAGGTAAAAGAGTAGAAATGGGCAATGATATATGATCAAATATCTGGGAAGAAAATTTTGCCCAAATCAGATCAGATAATTGGTGAATAAAGTGACAGAATCATGGTAGATTTTTAGGTTTTTGGAGTTAATTGACAACTGATGTGGATATTATGCTGAAGAAAAAAAGACATTCGAAATTGTTCTTCATTTCCGACCATAGACAGATGCAACTTAATGATTATTTGGTCATTGTCTTAAAAGGACCATAGCTCAAAGATATACTGTGGTCCAAAAACCCAGTATATGCTGCTGATTTGAAAGTGATTTTTCAGGCACATCCAAATTAATTTTTTTTTATTTCTTTTCTTTCCAACTATGGAAAATACATGTTACTGATTTTTAAACCCTGAAAAATGGAAATGAAAATTTTAAACAAAGACCAGAGTTTTGTCTTCTGTTTCTTCCATCATTGCCACTGAAACATGAGTTTGGAATCTATATTAGCATAGTCGGGTTCACTAAGTGAGTTGATTTGTTGTTTACCATGAAATAATTTGCCTTATGTTTGGTGCATTAATAATGCCCTATCCGTCGATTTTTACAATTAATTAAATACGATAAATAATAATAATAAATATGATATAATTAAAATTATTTATAATTATAATTTAAATCTAGACCTATCTGATCTTTTCTACCAGGTTCATGGGCATGTTGGGTTTTATTCCGTTTAATCAGGCTGTGAATAATAGTTTGTCTACGTAGCCTCCCCTCTGTTGTCAGAATTCTGGTGGTTTCGGCTGCACCCGAGCTCTTTTTCAAGTCCTTTCTGGGCCATGAATGTTGACATTTCAAGAGCTCAAGAAGCGCAACCACTGGCTCCTGGTCCATGCAATCATTAAGACAGGATGGAATGCATGTGCATCGAAAGAGTCCAAGGGAGAGGGGATTTTCGAAAGGAAGAAGAAAGACTTTGATTCGGCTAGTTGTTCTCTTTTTGAGTTTTGAGAGGATAAGCAGATAAAATGTTCGAGTCATGTTTACCAACCAATGGGAATCATCAAAAGTTTCTTTTTTCATTACACAAGTTGACACTCAGATATTTGTTTCCCAAAGTAACAACTAACAAGTTGATGATGTTTTTTTCTTTGACAAAATGAAAATTGTAGCTAGGAAATAAGGAATTGAAAAAAAAAACTGTCGACGCATATTTATTAGATGTCATCTAAATTAAGCTTTGAAATCAGTTGACTTTATATTTTAAAAGGGATTTAAAATTAAATTTGATAATTCATATATCCATATAATGTTTTGTATTTTTTTCGCATCAAAGAGACCCGTGTTACTCTAGGCCAAGCCAACAAACTTGGTATTCTTCATGGGCCTTAAACTGCTCAAAATTAAACTGGGCTTTTTTTACTAAATGGGCCTAAATTGGGTTTGTCTGTCCTATTAGAAGTTTAGAATCACGGTCTCTCTTTTGCGCATGGTTTACAAAGTTCCATAGAATAAACGCATCCATGGACGATGAAACTGACCTCTAGCTTCCAGAAACCGGATTACAATACTTTCTCCTTTTCTTCCAAATCCCTAACTCAAGCCAAGTTGTATGTCTGTTTAAAAATGTATTTTACATCAATAGTTATATATTTTTATAATTAAATTCAAATAAAAAATTATTTCTCTTATATAAACTATGATTCAAGCTGACTCAACTTGAATTACTAAATTCATACCCAAGCTCAATCTAATACGTATTAAGCTGGGTGCCCGATTCGTAAATAGATCTAATTGTAACCATTAATTTGTTAAGAAAATTTTGGCAACCCAGTTGCTTAGAAAAGTTAGGCAACCGATGGGAAAAGGAGAATAATGTTTGTAATGTCGATTATGAAAAGATTTGCTTCATACATGTAGGTTCTGCCAGACCTTTTTCCTGCTTTCTGTTTTGATAAGTGGTTGAACCGAAAACCAACTGACTGATCGATATTAAAACCTGAAATTAATTGAACCGGTAAGAAAAAGCAAAAAACTAGATTGAATCAATAAAAAAACCAATCTCATTTTTTTTTTCAAAATTTTATTTATAAATAATCCAAGATTTAAATCTCTAACTTGTTAGTTTTAGATTAAAGACTATACCATTAAGCTAAATACATTTTTTTATTAATTATTAGCTATATTTAATTTTTATTTAACATTAAAGTTAGTGTTTAAATATTAAAAAATAAAAAATATTTAATCATCCTATTCAACCGTTTGAATGAGAAATCGAAGGTCTATTAGTTCAACCTCCGGTTTGATTTTTTTTTAATCTTGGTTTGGATGACAGGAATCCTCTAAATCATAAAAGGAAAATCTTGGCACAACAACTTACATTTAGTTCGATTGGAATTAAGTCATGCATATATTAGGATTTCATCTAATCAAGCAAATCATAATATAAATTCTATCGTAAAACCAGATGAAGACAATAGTCTAAGTTAACTCGGTAACACCTCCAAACATACAAGCAAACAACTAAGCTAACATTACATCATACAAACAAACAACAATCTTGACTATTATTAGTTTCTCACATTATAACTCAAGCTTCTATACCAGTGATTCATCTCCAGCTTCTGCAGAGTATAAAACAAAAATGCGTGAATCATTCCAAATTTCTGATAGATAAAGTAAAAGAAACGAAGAGGAAGGATTCTCTCAATTAGAAATAGTACCTTTCCCCGGTACGATAATGACCGGAGCTGATTTGCAATTATGGAAGCAATACTCGCTCACACTTCCTTGAAGAACACTGTAAAAAGTATAAAAAAGTTAAGAACAAGGAAACAAGGGGTAATTTACGAGGTTATAGTTTGGGAACAAGGAAGGGGTTGCAGATGCAGGATTCAAACTTCAAACTTATTGAATGCCACCTTTAAAGGTAACAGCATAAAGCAACTGGACTGAGCCTCGGGTTCTGCAATTTACTCAATTTTTTTTTTTTTGAATGGCAAAGTAATACAAAGCACAAGCATTCATATAGAAAGATGTGAAACATGTAGTTGAGGGGGAAAGCAAACCTTTGTATTAAGCTTCTACCACGAGTTCCCATCACCACTGCTGCTGGCTTCAATCTTTCTGCTTCCTGGCAAATTACCTTCCCCGCATCCCCCTCAACTATTCGAGCTTTTGTCCTTACCTAATTCCAGAACAATTATAATTTAGAAAACCCGAACACCGAATAATTGTTGACTGACCCTCTAAGCTTTAAGTTAAAGGGTACGGTTGATTATGAAATGCTACCTGAAGCCTGAGTCAATCATCAAATTGTATCCTAAACTTGTAAGATAAAACGTATCGATGCTAAAAACTAATTGTTACAATTAGCATGTTCCATTAAAAATTCGTAGTTTATGTTAGTTTTTATCAACATATACACCTTTAGTAGATAGCTAAAACCATGGACTATATCTTGATATTTGACTGAATATACAAGATAAAATCTGCAAATTTACAATCCATCGACATTGATTAAGAAAGAACAGAAAAAGATTAACATAGATCAAATTAAAAGTTTAAGGTGCAAATAGAAAACCATTCAAGATTTCAATTGGTGATAGTTATCGATGCTTATGTTACCCAAATTTGAGATGAGTGTGACACATGGGTTTCAACACGGGAATACTTTAAATTTTTCAAAATTTTCCATATATTTAAAGAATTTATGACGTACCTATTTCTGAATATATGTTGGATACAAATACTTTAGGTTAAATAAATCATCCGGGTAACATAGACTAATGCATATTTAAAGTTCGGAACTTCCCTATTATTGCCCATTAAAGTTTTAGAGATGGAACTAACAAACCTATATTTTGTAGTAAGAAGCTCTATATACCTAGAGATTAACAGACACAGATGAATGCATCAAAGATCAGAATATGTTTAATTATGCATACACATTTAATTTTGCAATATGAGTTGACTTATTTAAACAATTTTAAAAAGAAAACACTAACCATGGCAACCTTCAAAGCCTCCACAGCTAACTTCTCCATAAGCCCTTGACTTGTTTCATAAACAACCTGGTTTCCGACGCCTATCAAGAAAGAAGGGGGAAAAAAAAACCAGAAAGGAATTTGAGAAATAAATACCAAAATGACCTAAGAACAGTTTATTATATTACATTTCCAAGAAATAATTTTTAATTATTTGATATTCTGCTTACTTGAAACAGCATGAACAAGATGGATGGTATCAGCAAGCCTGACGAAGTGAATAAGTGCCCAATCAAAGGCGTGCTTGCTTTTGGGACCATGATCGACGGCTATTAATATATCTCTGCCTCTCCTTCTTTCCCCTGTTTCCCTCTCTAATGCTGGCTCTGGAACTATTGGGATCAATGAAGGCAAAACCACTTCCCTGTAATTGTACTCTTCATCTTCCATAACTGTCTCCATTTTGGTCGATTGATTTCAAAATGATTCCTTTAAAGGAAAAATAAATACAAAAGTTGGGTTTGTTTTCGTTTCTGAATTCTGGTTTCTTAGGGTTTGATTTTGCTTTTCCTGTTTTTGGAGTTCCGTTCTGGTTTTATTTGGTTTTAGGTGGTTGGAACATAGGTTGAACCACGAGACCAAACTTTTGAATAGTAGGCTCTTAATGCCGCCGCCACCGGACACGAAGTTACGTGTTAGAACTTTGAACCGTGACTATCGTGTCGGAAAGTCATAGGTTCATACCGTTCAAAGTTCAAACCCATCATTTTGGATCTTTGACTTTCTAACCAAGTAAGACCATTCAGGAATGCTTAATAGGCCGAAGGTATACCAATGGGCTACAGCTACGGGTTAAATGAGATTGATAAAAAAAAAAAAATACTTAGTTTAAAAAAAATTTAGAAAAATGTGTTTCGTTGGAGCAATAAAAAGATTTAAAAATTTTTAAATATTTAATATTATTATAAAAATATTATTAAAAATTAAACTATTAAAAGAATATTTTTAAAATAATTAAAATTTAAAATATAAAGATAATAAATTAATTTTTATCTAAAATTTAATTTTTAAATCATAAAAATTTTATTTTTTAAATTTTTTAAATTTTAAATTATTAAATTATAATTTTAATCGTAAAAATCAAAAAAATTTTCTTATTTAAGATTACTTTTGTAATAAAAAGTAACTTTTAACCCTCGTACTTGAGAAAATATCGTGGAAAAGAAGATCAAATTGTGGACAAACTTACGTTGCAAGTAAGGAAGAACTGCAGCTTTGCCCTTGGACCAATCGGATACAAAAAGAAAGAAAATTGACGCCTACAATCTGCCAATGATGGCTCGCCTGCTAAGAGATTGGGTCTTTGTCACCAACAATTAGCGACAATTAATCTAGAAGAGCACATGAATGAAACAACCGTGTTTGTATAAATTTACTTGTCAATGGTCTCAAAAACTCTGATCAAATTTTCATCACCATGTGTATAAACAATAAAGGTTTCAGTTCTTGAATGTCGGCACTTCCTTCACAGGGACAGCTAACCTTATGTTCGTAGTAACTGCAAAATTATAAATCCGTAACAGCAGAAATGCATCGCCTCCGGAGGTGAAAAATCAATTATCATGAATCATCATCCGAATGTTAATTCACCATGGGACTGCTGCTACTTGCAGAAACTTTCTTATCGGAGTACTTCTGTTAAAGAAAGAAGAAGAAGATTGTCATATTTAAAGCAGACAAATGTTGGGAGACTTCCCCGTTGCCCCTAGTAATTAAATGTTCAAGCCAACAGAACATGCGGATATAATTGCAGTTATAAAGGTAGAACTAATTTTTTTTTCATTGGAAGCTGACCTGTTTTCCGATGCTGAAGGGGATATACTTGTATTTGATCATGTATGCAATTTGACGCCTCATTGTAAGGACGAAAAGAACAATCCAATAACAAAGCAATATAGGCCAAAAGACAGGAATATCAAAAACGGAAAAGAAAGTCATTACAAATGCTATACAGAAAGCCTTTGTCAAGGAGTAACTGCAAAAATCACGATACGGAAGAATCATCCCCATACTTAAATACCAATTCATTAAGCATAAATTGCAAATGCATGAAGAAACATGATTAAGTATGGAAAATAATGACTTAGATCCACTCACAACTAGCATAACATTTCTACGTTATGTGATTTGACAATAACAAGGTAATGGCTAACGGAATTGACCGATAAGAGCAAATGTTTTCAAGCATATTCTCCTACATTTCCAGAATCAGAAACTTGGAAGTAGAACACTATTGCCGCTGATTGTTGCTTGTGCAAGTAAATTGTTACAGACAATCTCACTAGAATTGAAGTGTTGCGACCCTGATTCGGGAAGCATGCTAAAGAGGCAACACCAGGTAGAAGAACAAACGTCTGAATCTCAGAGATAAGGTTCTGTTCAAGAAATTGTTATGCTATCTTACATTGCAATAAGTTGACACAAGAAAGGAAGTCACATACGAAGGCTTTCTCTAGAATCTTTTTTAACTCCAAGAGATTTAAAAAATCACACAACCAATAATAATAACGAAATACAAGCTTTACTAATATCATAACCACAATAAAGTAAGCCAACTTAAGTTAAAATCTTAAATCATGCACTGATATTCCTTAAGTTTCATCAATGATGAATTGATGGAAAGGCATAAAAGGCACACCACGTAACCGGGCTTCACATGCTTCCGCATATCTTTTCTTTTCTTTCGGTAAATGATAAAGGGCATATTTCCATCTATCTCAAAAATCAGA
>JAQSVH010000004.1:2127641-2148431 GCA_029448705.1 Adansonia digitata
AATTAAAAACGTAAACCCAAATCTGATCCATATTAAGCCGAAAATCCGTCCACTGAACTTATATTTTCATGGTTTTACGTTCAAACAAATCAAAACCCAAAGTTTCTTTCTTTTTACTCTTAAAATTCAGCAGCCATTTTTCTTGATTGTTCCAACAAAAATGGGTACACTGCCAAAAGCCACCATTTTTTTTCCAATGCCAGGCTGCATCGGTTGTCGCCACTGCCACGTTGGTTCGATCGGTCGTCAAAGAATTCATTCCTCGAGAGCTTCGAGGCTACATTGTCTTCAAAATCAAGAATCTCATTCTCTCTTTCTCTTCAGACGTCACGTTAGTCGTTGAAGAATTCGATGGTCTCAACGATAACCTCCTTTACAAGGCTGCACAACTCTATATTGAGCCCACAATCCCCCCTGACAAAAAGAGAATCAGAGCAACCATACCAAGAACACAGAGCAAGATTTCATTGTCCCTTGGAAACAATGAACAAATTATTGATACCTTCAATGGGGTTCAAGTAGAGTGGAAATTTGTTGCAAAAATTTCCCTTCGAAGTATTCTTGAATCTGATCCGTGCAACCCACTTCGTAACTCCGAGATTCGGTTCTTCGAGCTAAGTTTCAACAAGAAACATAGAGAAATGATCATGAACAGTTTATATGCCGCATATATTGGGGAAATCAAAATAATTGAAGGAGAAAAACAAGATCTTGAAGTTATATACCTTGAAATATGATAAAGAGTATCTGGAAGGAGAGGGGATGTGTGGCAGTCAGTGAATCTTGATCATCCAGCTACCTTTCAAACCCTGGCAATGGATTCAGAATTGAAGAACAAAATAATGGAGGATTTGGGGAGATTTTTGAAAAGAAAAGAGCACTATAAAAGTGTAGGCAAGGCTTGGAAAAGAGGGTAATTGTTGTTTGGACCACCCGGAACACGAAAGTCGAGCTTGATTGCTGCCATTATGAATTGGAGTTGACTGATATCAAAGGGAACTCGGAGCTGAGGAGGCAGCTGATTTCAACCGGGAATGAATCGATAGTTGTTGTGGAGGACATTGATTGTTCTCTGGAGTTGCAGGGTACGGATGCTCAACCCAGGACCATGGTGCCACAAGGTTCTCATCGACTTGATCGATTATCTCAGGTAAATATCTTACTACACCATGTTGCATTGTCAAACTACTAACCTCTTACATTTAGACTAGGATGCTTTTAGTACCATTATTAATGTCTAAAGACTTGTTCGGGTAACTTAAAAGCAAAATTTCAAGACTTGATTCATTTACTTTATGTAATCATTTTAAAAAAAATAGCATCTAATAATTTAAAGTTTAAATATATTTTTGATAGTTAAAAAATGAATTATGAATAGATGTTTGGATGATGAGATATTATCTTACATGGTTGTTGCTTAGAAGTATAATCAAGGTACAAGTGCTTGCAAGTTATTTGGAGTGTAGCTCAAAAAAAACACCCCTCAAATTCAGCTCGGTCATATCAATTCAAATAGCTCGAGCTATCAAGCAAGCCAAGTTTAAGCATCTTAATACTTGACTAGAATAGCTTTCCTAGAGTTTATGTGTTTAACCTAACAGATTCACACTTTGCTTCACATCAGTAACAGTTGACTCTGTCAGGATTGCTGAACTTCGTAGGTGGGTTATGGTCAAGCTGCGGGGATGAAAGGATCATAGTGTTCACAAACAACCACAAGGACTGACTCGACCCGGCTTTGCTATGCCCAGGTCGAATGGATGTGCACATCCACGTCTTACTGCACTCCATGTGGGTTTAAAATGCCGGTTTCCAATTACCCACATTTCTTAGAGATCGAGGAATTGTTCAAGATGACCAACGTGACCCCTGCAGAAATCGGTGAGCAGCTGATGAAAGATGAGGTCCCTGACACAATGCTACAAGGTCTAATCTGGTTTCTCGAGACCAAGCTAGGCAAAGAAGCTTGAGAAACTGAAGCTACTGAACCGCAATCAGGGCAAGTTTAAGCAGCTGAAGATGGGGCAAAAGCATAATATAGTACTAATAGGAGGCGTTGGGGAGGGTGCAAGTTCGATGTCGTATAGGCTTAGAAAATGAAACCATGCCAAATTCAGAAGCTTATTAAATGAAAATTCGAGTACATACATACTAGAGAACCAATTTCAAGCCTCAAACAGGGCTTTTTGTTCTTTCAATCAAATTAAAGACCTTCAAAAAAACGCATGTGGTCTTCGAATGTTTCCCCATGTCGAATCTTGTTCACTGATCCATCTTCTTCAACCTGAAAAGCATTAGTTTGAAACTCCCATTTATCATTTTTTTTCCTAGGGAAATTAATGACTGTTTGTTAATACAGAATTTCTTTTAACAGTCAAATTTAACACGAACTTGTTGCCATAAACAAGGTTAAAGTTTCATTACCCAGTACTCGGGAGGGCGCATCTTGAGATTGTAAGTTGATGCCATGCTCATGCAGTAAGCACCTGCATCATGCACGACCAGGCCAGTCCCCTGCAAAAGTAGAACTCATGATAAGGCAATTTTTAAATAATCGCTGCTCCAACAATCCGATTATAGATAAAAACTCAATACCTTAGCTGGGGTGGGAAGTTCTCTCTCCTTTCCCAAGAAATCTGCGGATTCACAAACTGGGCCAACGACATCGAAAGTAGAAACCTCTGCGTCAGGTGGAGGAGGAGAAACGAGCTCTATATGCTGCAATCATATATGAAAGGGTTCATTGAGACTGTATGGATATAAACGTATGAAGAAACTTGATTCGGGTTGTAATTCATATCTTTAGAAGGTTTTAAAAAAAATGCAAAAAACAGAAACTAAATAGGTCTGCATTCTAACATAGATTAAACTGAGATTAGGTGAAGGTGGTGAAATTGATGGCCAAATAATCAACTATTTTCACACAAGAACAAATGATTGCACCTACAACTGAGGCATTGTTAAAACTGACCGCTAGATACATATGACTCAATTTGCATGTTCTTCAAAGCTAGAACTTGATGGCTGATGATACAAATTATAATCATTCCGAGCACAATGAACTCATAATACTTACTTGGTAAGCATCATAAAGACTGGGACGGATAAGTTCAGCCATACTGCCATCGATCACGATGAAATTTTTTGTCCCGTTAGTTTTGACTCCAGTGACACGATTGACTAAGCAGCAAGTATTTGCAATGAGAGATCTCCCTGGTTCAATAATGAGATTAAGATTTCTTGAAAGTACCAATTCTCTGACCTGCGCCAAACACCGCCAAGAGCAAAAAAGAACAATAATATTAGCCAAATTACCACTCATTAATATTGACGCTTCATATAGGGTCAAATGAGGATTATGGCCATGATAAGTACCATAGCATTTTATTCAAACACAATAGATATTTTATACTAGAAAGTCTTTGAATTGTAACTTAAGATGCATTATTTAGTTTATTGTATGAAGTAACTTTATTCAAGCTGATGACAGATGCAAAGTATGAAGAAACTATCAAGTAAACACCTTACGTTTCCTGTCAAAATGTGATTACAATTGAACTCCTATTTCTCACACTAGGTAGCCAAATGCTTCATGCATGAATAAGCCAAAGCTGTTATGACAAACATTTGCAACTTTAGAAGTCTGAGCCTTACAGTGTCAATGAGATCTCTAGGTGTGGGAAGGATGGCACCAGTATGGTAGTAATCTATCCCCAAACCGCCTCCAATGTTCAAGTAATCAACTTCGAAACCTTGGGCACGGATTTCATCAATGTAGTTGACCATAAGAACTGCAGCATCTCTGAATATATCCACCTGAACAACATTACATGAGGGCTTCATCAGAACTTGATGAACAATTTGTCAACTAGATTAAGAAAAAATAATGTAGAACACGAAAAACACCAAATTGAAGGAGTGCAAGGAGAACCCTAGAAACAACTTTTAAAACAAACAACAAGTACTAGCTGATCTTAGCATCATTCAACTTGGTAATCTGAAAAGTATAGTGTTAACCACTGTAAAACCTGCCCTCAAAATTTCTCTTACCAGATCTAATTTGCAGAAAGTCAAATCAAATAAACATAATATTTGTTGAGATACCTTGGTAATGGTTGAACCAAGATGACAATGGGCCCCCACAAGCTTCAGCTCATTAGGGTGTGCCTTTACAGCATCCAAAAACCACTGCAGCTTTTCATTCCTAATACCAAACTTAGAGTTCTTGTTCCCAGTAGCAACATATGGATGGACCTACAAGATTAATAGCAAAGTCATTAAAAACATAAATATGAAACTCATATAAAAAACATGCTCCTAGCTTCTCTTCAATCTTAAAGTCTTTAGTGGCCTTCTCTCCTAGAATTAAGGTAAACCTCAAAGCTAGGTTTAAGTTGCGTTCCCAAAAGGCAATTATCTAAGGTAAATTTACTAGCCTTCCTATCATGGACAAACAAATTGAGAGCCGAGAACGGAGTGCAGCAAGCAGGAGGGTTTCAGGCTAAGGAACAATAATCTGGTTCTTGAGCACATTAAAAGTGATGCAAGAGAAAAACAGAACAAAAAAAGGCTGACATACGTTGGTTTAATGGTGAGAGAGCCGTCATAGAAATGGAGATTGAATAACAGAGGTTGAAGAAGGTATGTTGGTTGTCCTAAAAATGGGATAAAATTTCTGTTGATCACACTTCAATAAACCACTCTTTACCATAAGAAAGTCATATATAGCAGCTCAATTAGGTTATCATGTTCCATAAAATAACTATACTAGAAAGCAAGCTCCATTTTGTTTTAAACCATTTTATATGTACCTATATTGGCTAAAGTCGAATCAAAACCAAGTTTAATCATTTTAGTTTTCAAAAGTTATCTTCTTCCTCATAAAAACAAGTTTAAATCATATGCATTAAATGTCCAGATGGTTAACACTTAATAGTATAACTACTGCATTACCTGAGGATCCACATCAGGGTTGATCCGAAGCAAAACATTAACCTTTCTACCAGCAAATCTTGCAGCTGCTACAATATTCTCCAGATCGAATTCGCTATCCACATTCACAAAAACACCTTCTTGGGCAGCTAGTACCAAATCTTCCAAAATCTTCCCATTCCCATTAAATATACACCTATACATTTAGATATTAACACCAATCAAACTACATAAACAGTCAACAAGAACCACCAAATCATTCCGACTCAAATAGTAACAAACTAATTTAACATAACCTGGCACATCTTAGAGCAAGATAGATACATTAACTGTCATATTTCATTGTAATGATGGGTGCATTACCAAGTATTCTTAAAATGTCAAGCACTGAGAAGCACAAGAACTTAACTACAATCTTGAAAGCGGTTAATTAAGTTAATGCAAAATTTCTGAAAGGTATGACCATATCCAGATCACCTCAAAAGCACTCCTTTTAAGATTTTAATACTTCCTTTAAACGATTTGACAAGGTTCAGAATACCATCCAGCTACCATTCAAACAATTTAATACCAAAGGCTTTGTTTGGATGTTGCTTTTATTACTTATTTTTATTACTATTAGCAATGTGCTCACCCAAAGGTTGCTAAAAATCAAATGCAAAATCAATAAAAAAATAAACAAATGATTAAAATGCAATGCACATTTAAACATAATTGCTCAATGCAAGAGCAAGAGAATGCATTTATTCACAAAATTAAATTGTTGATTATATCTTTGCAAAAGTTATTTTGCATTTAAATGCGATGCCTAAAGAGAGTAGCTGGCAAAATTTTGAATAGAACCGAAATGAGAAACAAAACTAAGCATTGTTCAAAGTTAAGGAATTTACTTAGTTGGATCGAAGCCGGCACGAAGAGCCAACTTGAGTTCATTGCCACTAACAAGCACAGCACCGCAACCCAACTTCCTCAAATGCTGCAAAATCTTCAAGTTATTATTCGACTTAATCGCGTACCCAATAATCGAATTCTTCAACCCTTCAAGAGCCTCCTTATAAGCTTCCACATTCCTAGTAATCTGAGGCTTACTATACAAATAAAACGGCCTCTTTTCGACCTTTTCCATGACGTCCTGGACCTTGGTATCCTCACAGTAGAGGAACCCATCTAAGGATTTCGTGAAGCAGTGTTGAAAAGTTTGACTAAGGGTTTTAGATGCGTTTTGAGAGAGGACAGCTTTGAGGGAGAGGGAGTGCTGGTGGCTGAAGAGATTTCTAGAGGGTTTGAGGGTTAAAATGGGGAGTTTGGAAAATGGGTTTTGGGTTAAAGGGTGGTTTAGGGTTTTGGGAAGACATGGAGAGTGAGGAAGAAGGTGAGTATCCGCCATTGATGAGGAGGATGCAGTAATCCGCGTTTGTTTGACTGTCTTTTTTCAGAAAGATTAGTAAAAATTTATAATGTAGAAACTATAAAGTTTACCGTTGGAAAAAGAAATTATTTATAATCAAATGTGTTCATTAATCGATATCTAATTTAAAAACTTAAATTATTATTGATAAATTAATAAAAATATTAAAAATTTATTTTTATAATTAAATTTTAAAAAATATGTTTTTATTATTAAACCAAATCAAATTAGAAACAATAAAAAAATTATGTTTAAAACTTAATCCAAATAAATTTAACGAGTAATCTGATCAAATAAATAAGGTAAATAATTTCTTTTTTTATAAGAAATATAATGATAACATGTTTCTCTAAAAGAAATTTAGAGAAAAGAATTATATTAGAAGTTTCCTTAATTTTTAAAAAATTCACAATTAAAAGTATTTTTAAGTTTGGCTAAACCTAATACCTTTACATAAAAGATCTTAAAAGCTACGTTCCTTCACGTTTAACTTAATTAATAAATAAAATTGAATGAATAAACTTTCGATATTTGGGTCTAAAACCAAATTGTTTGGAAAACTGTAGAGCATTACCTTTTATAATTTTAAGGCTAAACATCATATAAATATCCAATTTGATTCCTTCAAGAATCTATTAAAACAAATAGATAAACAAATAAATAATTAAATAATTAATTAAATAAAACAAGATCATCATGAATCTTTTTAAACCCTTTGTGGCCAGTCAGCAAAATTTTTGGAAAAAATAAAATAAAATAAAATATTGAAACATGACTGACATGTTAGCCCCTTAGTGCTGGTCTTGCTTCACGATCAAAGAATATGTAAGAAAAAACTGAAGATATGGTTGTCCTGATTTTCCTTTTAATATACAAAATATTAAAAGAAAAAGCCAGTTTTTTTTTTTAATATTTGTTTAGGGATGTTATTATATTTGGATTTGAGATAAATGTACGATAAAAGTATATTTAATTTATTTTAAAAATTTTTTATATATATTTGAAGAATTATATCTTATATTCATATTTGATTATACTTCGAACATAAATATTTGATACAAATACTTTAAAATAAATGAAAATATATAAACATAACACTTAAAGAAAATGGAAGCATTTTGTGCAGTAGTGGAGCACCTATAATATATGCGGATTGACTTTCCTCTAGTAATGCATATTCCGTTGCTCAAAGGTAATAATAAATAAAAAACAAGGTTCAAATCTCCCGTCTTATTGTTAGTTTTATATATACATGTATATATATATATATATATAAATTCAAGGTTTAATTCAATTATTTCATATGCGTGAAAAGTTGGAGACAGTTGATAAGTTAGTTAAAGAAACAAGACTGTCAATGGTTTATGAATGGAGTGGCATGCATATCGCCAAACTCTAAAACAAATTTTTGTAGGTTCTTCAGACATTGTCAAGAATAGTAAAACCTTAAAAGATTCTATCTTCAGAAACAACTAAATCTGTCAATATTCAATCCTGGTCCGTTGCCAATTTTATTCAAGAGATTTATTCGGGTGACATATATAAAGCTCTCCCTTTCTTATTAGCCCCTCAGCCTTCTGTCATATGGTAAGATCTTTCTTTTCTCTTCCATCTTGCTTGAGGTTTTCTGTCATTGGATCTTCAATTATGGTTCTAAATTTTTCATCTTGATGATCTTCCATAGACAATTGCTGTGTTATTCTGAATCTTTATTTTTTCTAAAGCATCCATATCCTATACTTATGCTTGATACATATTTAGATGAGTATGAAGATACAATCTTTCAAATATTTGGAAAAGAAGAAAAAAAAACTTAGAATAAAATGAGCATATCGTGTTGGGCACTTACCTTGGGTCCGAGTAACATAGGACAATTGTTGCATTGTACATACAGTTTTTGGTTTAGCTCTTGAAAGTTAGTGGTTTTGAAGACAATGTTATTTCCTCTTGATTTCCTATGGCTTATTTGCAGATATTTTTGGATGTGATTGTATAGGTGCACAGCCTTGTTGGCCTGGGAAATAATTTTGAGCATCTTTGTATGAGTGCTACTGCTTGAACTTGCTGCCCTTTTTTTAACCGGGAGCTGAACCAAAATTGCAGAATTGTTAATCATGGCTGACACTTTGTCTTTACCTGTTGAACGACACGTTAGAATGGGTGAGTCTTCTTCAAACATTGCAGCCTTTTTTTCCAATCACTCCGATAATTCATACAATAATGTTCGATTTTGATGCATATCAGATATTTGATTATGGAACTCAAAAGAAAACCAAATTCTGTTTATGAAATTCATTGCATGCAACGAATAAACAACGGGACTGATTACCTTAAAATCTATTTTGCTTCGACGGATATGAGTATAAAAATATGATCTTTAAATGCTCTAAATATATAGAAATCTTGAAGTTGGATTCACATTCGAGTTAAGAGTAACATAGCTTAAAATGATGGGAGGAATTTCATTCTTTTCCTTCTACTGGGTTTCTTTAATATCTTGATATAATTTTGACTTTGCAAGTGCTTTTCAATCCCATGTTTTTGTAGGTCCTGAAAAATCTGATGCGGAGAACTCTGAGGATGAGAAGAAGACAAGGCTTGGGTCACTTAAGAAAAAGGCAATGAGTGCGTCAAGCAAGTTCAGACATTCAATCAAAAGGAGGAGCAGGAGACATAGCAGAGTTATGTCAGTAGAAAGTATAGAGGATGGCATTGATGCCGAAGAGCTACAGGCTGTTGATGCATTCCGCCAAGCACTTATCTTAGATGAACTACTACCTGCTAAACACGATGATCATCATATGATGCTAAGGTCAACAATCTTTTTCATCTGGTTTTCAAATAATACTTAGTCTTAGTTGAAACTACTACCTGCTAAAAACATGATTATCATCATCATATGATGCTAGAAGGTCATGATCTTTCATCTCGTTGTCGATAATTTGGACGAAGAAGATAAAGTTTAATACACAAGCATTGAAGTTAAAAGTTCAGATGATAGAAATATTTTTAAGGAATTTGACAAATCAATTAACTCATTGTTTGATGATACAGGTTTCTTAGGGCCAGGAAATTTGATCTTGATAAAGCAAAGCAAATGTGGGCTGATATGCTCCAATGGAGGAAGGATTTTGGGGCTGACACAATCATGGAGGTCTGTAAGCAAAAGAAGAAAAATTGAATTAGACTGCTTCTGAAGAACTATATTACTCGGACTCTTTATTTTTCTTGAAGTATCTCGTGTCCAATGCATATATAAAAAATTAAAAAGAAAAAAGACTAAATATACACATATCCGATACTCACACCCTTAATTTGCTTCATTGGGTTTTCTTTGTTAAGGACTTTGATTTCAAGGAATATAGTGAAGTGGTTAAGTATTACCCACAAGGATATCATGGAGTTGATAAAGATGGACGACCAGTTTATATTGAAAGACTTGGTCAAGTTGATGCTAACAAGCTGATTCAAGTAACAACAATCGACCGGTATCTAAAGTACCATGTGAAGGAGTTTGAGAAGACCTTTGCTATTAAGTTTCCTGCTGCATCAATTGCTGCAAAAAAGCAAATTAATCAGAGCACAACCATATTGGATGTTGAAGGAGTGGTATGTGAGATTTTGCTTGCTTATGTTCACAACTTGGGTAGATAATTTAAAAAAAAAAAATCAAAGGTCAAACCGATATGATTTTTGATTACCGATTCAATCAATCAAATCAGTTTAATTGGTCAATTTGAATTTTAAAAAATATTTTTAATGTTAAATAAATATAATTATAATAAATAATGGATAAAAAAAATGTATTTTAGCTTAGTAGTATAGTCTTTAATATAATTCTAAGAAGTTATAGATTTAAATTTCATCACTTACAAAAATATTTTGTTAAGGAAAAAATTAAAATACAAAAATGTTTTTTTCTTGGTTTTTAACTAGGTGAACCCTTTTTAAGCCTGTTCAAACATTATCCAATTATATATATTGTACCAAATTAGACTAACCTCTGATTTTCGATCGAACCAATTTGACCAGTCAATCCAATCCGATTTTTTCATCCTACATATATATATATATATGTATATATATTCTCCAAATTGTGCTTCCTTGCGCTTCTAACAACGGCATAATAAATGAACTTTCAGGGGCTAAAAAGCTTCAACAAGGCTGCAAGGGAGCTTCTTCAGCGTCTTCAGAAGATTGATGGTGACAATTACCCTGAGGTACTCATTACTCCATAAACCTCGGTTTAACGATGCACTAAGATTTTTGGGTCTAGTTGTAGCATGAAAGTAAGTTGTGTTTTTTTTTTTTTTTTAATGAAGATGATGAAGCTAATTGGAAACTTTTCTATATTTGCAGACTCTGAACCGCATGTTCATCATCAATGCCGGTTCTGGATTTAGGCTCTTATGGAGCACAGTTAAATCATTCCTTGACCCAAAGACCACAGCGAAAATCCATGTAAAATTATTAAGTCACCATTCTTTTACCTGACACTACATTTTGATTTTGATGCTAATATAATGTTGCTAAATAAACTTTTTCACCAGGTTTTGGGTAACAAATATCAGAGCAAATTGCTTGAAGTAATTGATGCAAGGTAATTTTTCCTTTTTCCATCCCATCAGTTTTCCATTGGTTTGCACTTAAATAAATTTGCCATTTCATTTGAAACTTTCTATATTTAAGAGCATTTTTTTCTCTTTCTTGTGATCTTCAACAGTGAATTACCGGAGTTTTTGGGGGGTACCTGCAATTGTGCTGGTGGTTGCATGCTTTCTGACAAGGGTCCATGGAATGATCCAGAAATATTAAAAGTATTTCACCTGCTTGATTAAATTTTTGTGTAATATATTTTTGCATGTCTGTACATGTTTATTTTCCGTATTAAATTTACACATTACTATATAAATTTAAATTTAATAATATTATCCATCATATATCAAGAATCTAATAAGTACTTAACTCGAATGCCAAAATTCTATTTTTTTTCGTAAGTATAAATTTATGCATTTTACAATAAACGGAAGTAATACGGTTTTGAATAATGAATTCAGATATCTGAATCTGTCATTTGTAAAAATAATGCGAATTCGGATAATAGATATCTGCATCAGCTATGAATAGTAATTATACTATCCAAATCTATAATATCTAAATATACAAAAAATAGATTAGATTACGGATATCTGAATCTATGCTATTCGTTGTCATCCCTAGATTTTTACTTTATAATTGGAATAATAAAATTGAGTAACTTCATTTTTACGAGCTTAGAGGGCTCAAAATGGTGGAGCCAAGTGCACAAGGAAGAACATATCAGACGTTGAGGATAAACCGTGTCAAGAGGTAAGAGTTACTCTTAGCCATGCTTCTGCCATTTCAATATTTCACAAATTTATGTACACATTGACTGTCTGAATTTTTTATTTGATGTTTTTGGGACATGAAGAAGAGTTGTTGCTTCGAGGCTGAAACCGGCATTGACACTGCAAAATGCCATGCAGATCCTGTTCCTGAAGTAAGTTCTCCCATTATCATGCCATGCCCACCCTGGCTTGAGATAGATCATGATTTATGCATCTAAGTATCCCAATTAATCAAATTCACGCACATTATCAAAGTTGTGAACTTATAGACTCGGGTGTGCACTGTAAATATTGTATATTGACATGTGTCTGACATAAGTATATTTAAATTTTGCTCACATTTTTTATGTATTTGAATGATCTTTGGATAATCATATCTCGTACCTCTGTTCAAATATATATTAGACATAAATATTTAAAAAATAAAAAGTTAGAGCAATATGAAATATTTCTACAGTAAATAATCAAACAAGATATTTCATATTGCAGATTCTGCAATTTTTTTTTTGGTTCCCTTCAATCTCAATCCCATCTGTTAACAGAAGTGCATGACTTTATATATTGCAGACTCCAATCAAGAAAAAGTGTCAGGATTCCTTTGCCTATGACAAATTTATTCCGATGGTTGACAAGGGTGTAGATTCTTCCTGGTATAACTCAATGGGAGATGAAAAATTTATCATGTCCAAAGGTGGATATTTTGTATGATGCCCCCACTCTTTTTTATTTTTTTTTTTGAAGTGTTCGTATTTGATATTTATATTCGACATATATTTAGATGTGGATTTGGAGAACCCTTCAAATACTTGGAGAAATTTAAAAAAAAAATTAAGTATACCCATATCGTTCACATATCCAACACTCAAAGCCGAATTCGACTAACATAGGATATTTTTCGTTGGTATAAATTTTCTTGAGTTTAAGAATCTAATAATGAATAACATTCCTTTGCCACCGAATTTTTTCCCCCAAAAACTGCAGATCCTTACCAATCGAAGGAAGATAGGATGGCCGCTGCAGGAATGAGCACCAACATTTTCGGAGGGATCGTAGCCTTCGTTATGGGGATTGTAACCATGGTTCGCTTGTCCCGAAACATGCCAAGGAAACTAACTGAAGCTGCTTTGTATGGTGGTCAAGTTTACTATGCTAACCCAATGATCACCGGCCATGCCACTGCAGGTCAGCTACCGCCACCACCTATCAGCGGCGCTGACTACTTTGTCATGATGAAACGCATGGCTGAACTGGAAGAGAAGGTGACTGTCCTCATTGAGAAACCAGCCGTCATGCCACCCGAGAAAAAGGAGATGTTGAATGCCGCTTTAAGCAGAGTCGACACCCTGGAAGAAGAGCTATCTGCAACTAAGAAGGTTGCTTTATCTTAAAACTCAAATTCTGAATCTGAAGAACCCGTTGAAGAGCATGAATTTATTATTGTCTTTGAATCTTAAATTCTTTGTTTCTCTTCTTGCATATATGCAGGCACTTGAGGCAGCCCTTAATAAACAACAGGAGCTTCAAACCTACATTGACAAGAAAAAGAAGAAGAAGAAGTTTGTAAGTTGTCAAACTTTTTACTGCTTCAATAGTTAAAGATTAAGGGCTAAATGAGACATTTCTACTCGTAAGCCATTCGAGTTTGGTTCAAAGAAATCAGAATTTGATTCGATCATTGTCGAGCGAAATGAATTCAAGTATCCCAATATTTGATTCGGGTAGCTTACTAACTTAATCAAACTTTTTATTTTTAAATAGTATTATCTTAATTTGAATTCAAACATAAATAATCAAACTTGAAGTAAAGCATAGAAATAAAGCTCATTTTTCAATAAGTAAACAAGCTTAATCGAATCTAATGTAAACAAACTTAATCGAACCTAATCGATTGAACACGAATAATTTTAATTTTTATTTCAAATCAAGCTATCTCTGTTACACCTAGATCATGCAAACTTTAGTTATATATATGCAGGTGAATCTCACATCTCTTTCATTTTCTCGGGATTGTGATTGCAGAACCCTTTCCGCTGGTAAAGCTGAACTTATGTTTGGTGGCATTGTGTGACATTCAGCCCACAGATGAACTCCTTTCCGACATAAATATTTATTTTTTTTTGCTTTATAAAATATTCAATTCCAAGTCCCTGTAAACCATGGAATTTGGCATTTTTCTTTTGTTATATATTTAACTTATTATTGGCTAAATGGGGATCTTGACTGTCCTAGTTCATGTTCTTCATAAAGTTAAAAATTTAGTATATTACCTGGACTGGAGTTTGTGTCTGATAGGAATGCATGTTTAAATACTCTATATGAATATGTTTTTTTTTTTTTAAGTTTTTCCATGTCTTTCGAAGATCATGTACTCGTATCCGATAAATTACTTCAAGAAAAATGAAAAATTGCAACAGCATAGCACTAAACACTCAGAAACCAGGTTCTGACATCTTAACCCAAACGTTTATTTGGGAGCTTACAACATTAGGAAAGCAATGATGCAAGTAAAACTCGGCAAACCAAACTTTTTGACAACAAAGTTCCGAAAGCAACATATATATGAAACGCCTTTTGACGTATGAAGTGCAGCAATTTCGAACATTCCATGGAAAGACAAGATGGGGAAATGAAATGCGCCAAGAGAAAAGAACAGTTCGATTACGGTTCTTGTGTATATCCTCCCACGATATCAACATAGGCAGCTCGGAAAAACAGAAATGAACTCAAAACAGTAAGTGCTTTTTTTTTTTTTTGGTAGTATCTCCATCAGCAAAGCACATTACCAGCAAAACTTCTTTTTCTGAAACAGAGAGGAATAACAGTCGCAACCATAGCATGATAAGAACAGCGGACATTATCATCAAAAATTAAGCAGAAAAATCTAGGTAACGTGCATAAGCAACAGGAAAAAACAAATGAAATGATGTACCCGTAATTTGGCTTCCTCTTCGCTGTCTATGTAAGCAAGCAGTTCTTCTTGCCTCATCAAAGCTTCATGAAGAGCCTATTTAATACAAGCACATTCATTCAAAAAGAAATGACACTTTCAGAAAATGAAAGCAAGAATAACCATAACTGCAAGAATTTAAAAAAAAAAAAAGGCTTGTAAGCATTCCAAAATAAGTGATTAATAGGTTGATGACAAATATTCCGTAGAAGAAATTGAGATTTATAGTAAATTTGAGCAGTCTGGGGAGTCAGTTAGCCTAAAAGGGCTTTAGGTTTTTTGTTTATCACAATAACGAGTAATAAATCCAACTTCCCGGGAAGATATATTACCAATTTTGCACTAAAGCAAAATGCAATGTCATTAGCTCTAATAAAAATATTATTGAATGCTTTACATGGTCATGTATATAACTCATAAATAAGATAACAAGGTTGAGACATTTGTCACTTTGATATCATGTATGATTTGAGCTACTCACAAGAAACGGTTCTGGAAGAGAAACAGGGACAATATTTTGGAAAAATAATAACATAATTAAGATTGCCAACGGTACCTTCTTGGTAGCAATTAGCTCTGCTTCTAGGGCATCAACACGGCAAACAGCAGCATTCAACAATTCCTCTTTCTCATAAGGCATCTCAGATGGCTTTGCTTGTAGTGTACCAACTTTCTCCTCAAGCTCACCCAACCTCTCAAGCACGGAAGATAGAAGATCTGCCTGAGCACGAGGCGGAGTTGGAGAAGGGGGACAAAACTCTTCCTTTTGAGTTGCATCAGGGGTAAGTTCCGTAACATTTTGACAATGACCAGAAACTGTATTAGGAAGCTTTCTAGTTATATGGCATGCTATCGAGAGGAAGAGAGTGTAAAGTGTCATGAAAAAAGCCATAAGAGTCAGCAAAATCCGAGCTCGAATTCCTTCTGGGGTCCTAGAAGTTTCAGGGACCGCTAATGTACCTGAATTGCAAAACATCATTCCATTTTCTGAAGCATGTTATTAAAGGTCTAAGCATGCTTTTAAAAAGAAATGTAGCATCTAAAAGAGTAACAAGGTATGCAAGAGTATATTTGTTAACCTTTGGGAGCTGAAGGCCTCAAGAGAGAGGTTTGTTTCTTCCAACTCGAATCAACAGCTTTGTCGACCATGGGAACATATTCATCATAGCCTGAGAAGTTACCAGCATAGCTTGTTTTTCCAACAACCTTAGCCTGTATAATTTACAAAGCCAAACAACAGGATTAGCGACTTGCCAAAAATGCCCATGATACTAAACTTGGGTGCAGAACCCAATAAGATGCATAATGAAGTCATCATGAAGTACCCTTTTAAGTCATCATCATATTCATAGGTCATAGCATATTCTTAATTGACAACCAAATCAAATAAAGAAAACCCTAGAAAGAATGGAAATACGTGATCAAACAAAAATAAAGCAAAACATCTGGTCAAACTTTATAACCATTTTCATATTGAACACAGTATTCCAAATCATTTTAGTGTTCCAAAAGCAGACTTCCTTGTTCAGATCTCTTTTATCCAACTGTTTATATTACTCATGATGAATGTAATCTGACGCATTATCGGCTACAAGCAAAGTATTTCAATACCCTAACTGCAATGAAATATTAGAAGGTATAAAAAAAACCCACTTCTTCACAAACAGGGGTCAGTCGAAGTTGTGAATAACTCTTCAATGCTTTTGGGGATGCCATATCTTCGGCTTCTGATCCAGATTCAGCGGTGGATGATTCGCTACCTTTTAACTGTCACGCGGCACAATAAGCAATGAGTTAATGCAAAAATCTTACCTAAAAACAGGAATATCAATAAGAAATGAGAAGACAAGGACCCTTGAAAGTTAGAAAGATCCATACCATTGGACATTGTGGCTTAACATAAGCAATAACCTTCCCATCACTATTCAAAACTTTTACAACTTGTCTGGCACCCAATGCCTCACCATTAAGAACCATCTGAGAAAAAACACATGCACCAAAGTTTTTCTTTGTTAGAAACAGTAAACACACTGATGAAGCCCTTGAAATTAACAGAATCAACAACATATAATAAAATACCAATGCCAGTTTATAACCTTCAATATTTCTGGATTCTTCCAAGGCCCCTTATCAGACCGAAGGCAACCTCCCTGATCTGCGCAGGTGCAGCTACCACCCAGAAATTCTGGCAACTCACTGAATGGATTTTAAACATCATTATAAGCTTTTAGACAGAAGAAGGCAAAAAAAGAGTGAAATATAGTAAAAGAATATATACTTTTAAAGCGAAACAGATAATGACGAAGAAAATTGTATTCCAAAAAGGAGTAAAATAAAGATGAGTATCATGAGTTAATAATATATCATGTTCTGAAAGTTCTAAGCACATTTACCTGGCGTCAATAATCTCAAGCAGTTTGCTTTGGTACTTGTTTCCAATAACCTTAAGCCATTCCATAATATATACATGTATAATTATATATCAGCAACAAATAAATAAGAAGTCAAAGGCCACATAAGAAAGTATAGTCAATTTCAAATATTAAAGAAAAGTGTTGACATACATGAATCTTGGAAGTTGTTTTGGGATCTAGAAATGTCTTCACAGTGTTCCACAACAGTCTAAACCCAGGTCCAGCATTGATGATAAACATTTGGTGAAGAGTCTGCAAAAATAAAAAAGATCAGAACATAAATTTCAACTCAAAAAAATCAATACAAAAATTGTGCTAGAAGCATAGGTTTGCAATTCATCCAGCAAGCACATTGAATGGCAGACCTCAGGGTAATTGTCACCGTCAATCTTTTGCAGTCGCATAATCAGGTCCCTTGCAGACTTAGTAAAATTCTTAAAGCCCTGATAAATGGATGAAAAAAAAAACAGTCAACAGTTAGCTACTAACTTGCAGCCAAATACAAAGTACTAATAAGGCAACAAGTGATTACAGGAAACATACCACACCATGAACATCTAAAATTGTTGTGCTTGAATCTATATGCCTCTTTGCAGCAATTGTACATGCAGGAAACTTCACAGTGAAGGACTTCTCAAATTCTCGGACGTGGTATTTTACATAACGATCAATAGTTGTAACTTGCATGAGCTTGTTGGGATCAACTTTTCCCAATCTTTCAATATACACAGGTCTTCCCTCCTTATCAACACCGTGATGACCATGAGGGTAATACCTTAAAACCTCATTCAATTCCTTGAACTCAAAATCCTGAAAATTAAGGATAAATGCAGTGAAAAACATGTATTACAACCAATACTACTTCAGGCAAATTATTAACAGTAATTACCTCAATGATGGTGTCAGCACCAAACTCCTTCCTCCATTGGAGCATATCTGCCCACATGTGCTTAGCTTTATCTATATCAAACTTCCTTGCTTTCAGGAACCTACATAAGAGTAAGGCCAGAAACTAATTATTATTGGTCACAGTATTCAAAGTTGGCAAGGCAAGTAAAAAAGAGGAGAGGCAGCAGAGAAGATACAGAAGGCTTCAAACTATAAGGAACAGGATATATCACATCAGTAAGCGGAAAGCAAATAACATGTGTTGAAAAACAAAACAGACAGCATGACAAAAGGAAGACCAATAGACTCAAAATGCTTCTTATTAGTTTCCCTTATCAAGCCAATTTAAAATCACGTAAAGATTCTAATTGGTGAACCATGAAGCATACCATTCACAAATCATTACAGAAATTACATATATTGGAGATAGAATGTTAAGTAATTAGGCTGTCCACTGCTACTTGATGAGAGAACAGAGACAATAAAACTTGCATTGCAAAATTAAAAATGAATCATCCAAAAGCAAAAACTTTTATTTTTGGGAGTATGACATAAAATTAAGAGAAGAGCACCTCAACATCATGTGATAGTCATCGTGTTTTTCCGGAAGCAGTTCTTCCATAATTAATGCTTGTCGAAATTGATCAACAGCCTGTAGCTCCTCGACATCACGAACATCCTCGATGGACACAGAGCTGACACGGCCATCACTTTTCCTTCTACTACTCTTCTTTTTAAGAGAATGCCTAAATCTAGTAGATGCGCTTATAGCTTTCCTTTTCAAGGATCCAATTCTTGTGCGCCTTTCATCCTCTGAATTCTCAAAATCAGATTTCCTCTCTCTCCTCTCATCACTGCCTGAAAACCCTTCAAAGCCTGCCTCGTAACATATATCAGAGCATTACAATTACAGAAAAGTAGTGTTATTAGATAAAGAAGGAATAAGAAAAATAAAGTAAAAATCATATTCTAATTATTTTTTCTCCTCAGTCTCTCCTTATTTCTAAAAATTCCCAGAAACTCTAAAAAAAATCAACAAATCATAGCAAAAAACTACCAAAACCAGAACTCACTAAAACAAATAAATAGAAAATGAAAATAACTTAAAATAACTTAGACTTTCCAACGCTATATCTGGAAAACTAAACAAGAATCCGATTCCTTTCTTCTTTAGTTAAATCGAGTTTTAATTTCTCTTCCTTCATCTGCATTAACAAAATTTTCTCAGCAACCAAACAGCAGCTACATTGAAACCCCAGAATTCACTAAAATCAGTTCAAGAAACGAAAAAGGTTAAACTCACAAGGCCTAGCGAATCGATCGAGTGGACCCGACATCTACGCTTCGTCTCGAAGAATGAAGGCGCGGCCGCCGGTGATCTGACTTCCTGATCCAAAATAGGTCAAAAAAAGTGTAAAAAAAATCGCATCAATTTACCCGCACGAAACTTATCAAAACCCGCATTACCATCAACAATCAAGGTAAGCGAAAAGTCCAAATTTTCAGGTAGTTCAATTTTGCCTTCACTTTTGTTTTTTTTCTTTTAATTTAATTTGCGACGAAAAATAAATAAAAGAAGAGAATAAATGGCGTACTTACTAATTAGTACCCCTTTGAGAAATAATTGTTTCTACGTCACTAACCACGAAGTAGATCGGACGGTCACAAATGAGTCTCACCAGAATTTTAAATAAAATTTAAAAAAATTATAATTTTGTTGAAAATAAAAATAAATAAATAGTAATAAATTAAGAAATTCGCCAAGTAAAGGACGGCGATTTAGAGAGAGAGCAAGTTTTCTAGAGAGAGAAATTTATAGGAGTTGATTGAGGGAAGGTTGGCCCGGGGGATTTCTGATGAACACGTAGCGAAAGAAGGGGAAGGGAGTGTACGGAAAACGACGAATCCTGTCTTCGGTAGGTGAACAGTAGGCGACAAGGGGATTGCTGGCAGTGTAATTGGGTAATGATTCGGTTACCTGGCGGTGAGTAAATAAACACGTACTATTTAGTGACGGGTATTTTATTTATTGGACACGGTCGTGGTTTTCGAATAATAATGCGTGCTTCCAAATAGAAACTTCATCTTTTGTGTTTTCTTTTATTTTATTTTTTTTTCCATTTAATAAGCTTCTTTGCAGTATTTTTAATCAAAGATGGGTGGTGCTCTGCTTTCTTTTCTTTTCTTTTTTTAATGATTTATGGTGGGACGATAAATGATGATGGAAATTTGAAAAAGCCGCATTTTATTGCATGCCTCACGCTCCTTTCACTGCATGATGAGTGGTTTCTGACTTTTTTATTAAAGTAATATTAAAAAATTTTTTATTTATAGTTTTAAATTATTTATCAAAATAAATTTATTTTTTAAATTTATTAAAAAAATTAATATTTAATTAAGTAATTTCTTAATCATATTAATAAATTGATTAATAAAATATCGATTTCTTAAAGAAATTTACAAATTTGAGGTGACATATTAGACAATCGACACTTGATTGATCGATTTTTTAATTATTTATTAAGAAATCAATACTTAATTAGCTGATTTCCTAATCTTTAATTTTTTTTTTATATATGAAATTTTTTTTCAAATGATTTAATGATTTTTCAATGACGTATAAAAAAAATTAAAAAATATATTGTTCTGAAATCTGCAATTGAAGTGTTTCTTGTACGTGACCCTCAAATATATACCCGATATGTAATTTTTTTATATATATGTAAAAAAATTAACCAGTAAAGTGATGATTTCCTGACTAGGACTTGCATATACCCCACCGACATAAGTTTTTACATACATGCAAATAAATGAATAAATGTTTAGAAATCA
>JAQSVH010000004.1:2155995-2166183 GCA_029448705.1 Adansonia digitata
CCTTAAATAATTATTTATTATAATGATTATACATTTTAAATATCTTTAATTCAAAAATTCATTTTATTATCTCATCTTAAAACATTAAAAAAAAAAAAGAAAAAAGAGGAGAGCTTGCTGTCCTCTTTCTCCCTCATGAACAGTATCCTAAATGGATACTTTTAATCTATAGTTATTATAGATTAGTATAAACATAAACAAGAATAATTAAACCTAGGTTTTTCTTAACCTTTGTTATCCAACTATGAAAATAATATTTTGATTATCTCTAACATGAATATGCTATCGATCCACGATACATTCAAATAATAACATTTACTATCGTTATTAACATAAATATGACTATTAAAAATCAAAAGATTAAAATAAAAAAAAAGTCTAAATATTAAATTACCAAATATCTAACCATTAAATAAAATTGCAAGACAAATCCTACCGGTTCATGCCGCATTAAGAAATAGAGTATAAAATCAATTTAACAAGGATAACATCTAATTGAACCTATAACGTGTTGCTTATTCTCTCTTACTTCCTCTAATATGATGTTAATTATGTTTTCTTCTATCTCAAAACAATTAGACATCACATTAATCATTAATGTTATGTAAGAAACCTTGCTCTGAAAATTTGGGATTGACCACCTTAAGATGCTCGTCAAAAATTGTCAAGTCATTAACCTCATCAAACGATTGTAGCCCGTAATTACTTGAAAAAGATGGTGGTCTTTCAACAACAAGATAATTTCATTTATTTTTAGTTTTTTTTTAAGGTTCATATATATGTTATAATAAATTATCGTTAAAATAATTATGATTAAAATAAAAAATATATATAAAAAATTTTTATTTTAATACTTGTGTTGAAGTTAAAACATATATTTATAGCCTTACAGGGGGAATGTGAAGTGAACATTTTCAGTGGAAAAAAATATCTCTTTTATTCAAATAAATATTATATAATTATTCATTTGTAACTCAAACTTTACCAGCTTTTTAAGTTTTTATAATTATGAAAAATAGGCCTTTTGTCAAAACTTGAAGAATTTTTTTAAAATTTATTTATAACATCTAAATTAAGAGGTTTTTGTCTTTTTTTATATTTATTTATTAATTAATATCTAATATTTAATATTTTAATGGCTAATTTGTTTAGGTTATGTATGGATATATAAAGATGAAGTTATCATTTCATATTTATTATTTCATTCAAAGATAAAATCCTTTGAAAGTTGTTAATCAGCATAAATTTATTTAAACATGCACATAAATTAATGAATTAAGACACAATAAAATTATAATTAAATTATAGTAATTAATTTTTTATGAAAATTAAAAATCAAATACAATTTAAATATAATTAATATCTTTTTTAATAAAGTTTTCCACAAAAAAAAAAGAATTAAGACGATATAAATGATAATTAAATTATAGTTATGAATTTTAAGTTAAAAAGCAATTAAAAGACATTTTAATATAAATCTATTTAAATAAATAATTGAATAACTTAATTATATTATAACGTTTAAATAGGTTAGTTAAGACTATCAATATATAAAGTTTTGATGTGAGGTATATAAAAGTAACTTCTAAAACATGCAATTAATTAAAACACTGAATGAAACATAAACATTAGGGGGTGGGGTTAACAATAGTACCCCAAACCAACCACTCAATTTTCATGGCTTAATAATCATTTATCTTAATAAAACACAATTGCCTAAAATTCTTCTGAAGCAAGTACAATGATTAGAATAATTATCAAAAAGGGAAATCATCACAGCATAAAATATTTATAGTTATTAGGATTATGGCTTGATAAGGTTACAATTTTGATGAGAAAATGAAAGTGGAAAACACAATAAAAATGGTATTTGAATTTGTTGTTACCTGAAAATAAATAAATAAATAAATAAATAATTACGCTAATCTGACATCATATGTAGTACAGAAGTGTTTATATAAGTTAGGTTAAAAACATAAAAGTATCACTTCTCTACTCATAAAGCTTATTTCATCCCATTGTTTAAGTATGAAACGACATTGAAGTGTGTTTATTAAGATTAATTACTAGTGGTTTAATAGAGAGGAAAGGGATAAGGTGCAAGGTGCAAGATGCAAAGTGAGGGAGAGGTAAGAGATGGAAAATTTAAAAAAAAAAAATCCAGATTTAATAGTGATTAAAGGATTATTATGCCCCTATTTATTTTAGATAGGAGCTGAAAATATTATATATATATATATTGATTATCTTTGAGGTTTAGTTAACCAAAGTTCTTAAACCATTCTTTAATGTTAATTAATGTATTATTTATAGTAAATTGCATCAAATGTAGTAGTCAGCAATGTTATTCATCATATATTGGATAAAAATAATAACTTAAAAAAGTGGCACAGTTGTTAACCAAATCTTATATATATATATATATACATTGAAAATAACGAATAAAATTATCAATTATTATATTAATGTAATGTTATTAGTCTAAGTAGTATATTTAATAATCTTAAGGACACTCATTGAAAATAAAACTCGAAAAAGTATGCATGAAAATTTATATATATATATATATATGGATTTTGTTAATTAGTAATTTCAGAGACTTTATTTTTTAACTATTTTTAATAAATATAAAACACTTGGACTCTTATATAGTTAGTAAATTATAACGGTTTGCTTCAATTAAAAATTAAATTAAAAAATTATTTAATACATTACCTTTAGTAAATTTAAAAAATAATGCGTCAAAAATTCTAAAGGTTTACTTTAAATAATGAATTTTACATAAAACTAAAATGGTTAGTATATAAATTGGCATCCAAACTATGCCCAATTTCATGATTGGGTACCTAAAGAAAAAAAATTCATAATTATCTATTTAAACTTTATTTTCGTCACACACGTAAGTTCAAAGCTTAACGGTAATAGCGTATCATTTTCTTGACCAAGAAAATAGTAACATGTGATAATGACACGTTAGCAATGCCATATTAATATTTTTATATTTTTTTAATTTAAAAATAAATAAAAATAAAATATCTTCTTAAATACTAACGTGACATTGCTAATATGTCACTTGTCATAACTTTATTAGTAAGAGAAATGACACATCATCATCGTTAAGCAATGCACTAATACATGTGATGGAAGTAAATCTAAGTACCTAGTTTTGAAAATTAATATATTTCTTCTATATGTAAAATTTGACCATAAACAATGGACTAAGTAGACCCTAGTTAGATTTATATATTTTAATTATTTTGAAATTTTCTTCATAAGTCACAATTAGCTGCTTTTAACTTTGTAAACTCTTTGATCTAATCATGAGTTGAGTGGCCTTTATCGAATTAAAAGCCTAACGAGAACTTTCGGCAAGAGATGGCCAGAATAATCTGTCCAAACTCTTGAATTCGCAAACAATTTAAGAATTTTGTATAAGAATGGCAATGAATTCGAACATAAGCGAATATAAACTTTCAAATAGCTATTATCTAAATCTATATTATACATGCGGATAATAAATTCGAATATTTAAATTTATTATTCAAATTCGCTTTTATAAAATATTAAAAAATTTTGTTCCATATAATAATAAAACCCTAACCTATTAAATTCTGATTTTTTCTACGAATTTCAATATCAGACGGATAATATTATTTAATTTAAATTAAAATTTAAATGATAATATGTGAATTTAATATAGATAATCAAAAGATTTAAATTTTAAAACAACCTTTTAAATTAAAATTTAAATATTATAAAAATTATAAATATTTGATTCATTATTATTCTAATTTTATAACATTAAACGTAAAACTTAGACGGGAAGTTTTCCGAATTTTATGGGCCAGTACGGGATGAAAATAATGAGTTCCTATCATGGCCGAAGAACGCGTATGGCTGGGCTGGCCCATGGTGAAGAGGGAAGCTTCCTTTCGAGCTTCTTTTTATACTCCAGAAATTACTGCCATGTCGATTTGGGACATGACATTTTTCACAACCAGCCAAGCAACGTGGTTTCATCCGACAACATGGATTCCACCGCGTACTCTTCTTTAGATATATAAATATACCTTTAAAGTCCGATTCTCACACATAAATGATAAATCTCCCTTGGCTTTCTGCTTATTTCTCTTTTTTGGGAAGGTGACCTATTTTCCGGGTTTCTATATCGGATCTTCCGCTTCTTTACAAATCATCATTCATTTCCTTAATCAGTTCATCTCGCTTTCCATAACATGTAAGTTCAAAGATTCTTCTTTTTGATTTTTCTCTTTTTCTTGATAAATATGAATTTACAATACTTATTCCCTCCCCCCTTGGAATTTGCTTATTCTGCAGCTCCCATTATTTGTTGTTACCTTAGTTTAGAGATCTGAATTGATTCTTATGCCATATAGGTTCATAGTTAAAATTCAAATTTCAAAAACGATATACTCCTGTCTTGGTTTTAATCGCTGAAAGATTCATTTGTTTTCATTTGTTTTGTGGATACCCATTTTGTTTATAAAACTCTATAAACTCTTCTGTTTTTGAGAAATTTGTCATTAGTTTTTATCTTGTTTTTGTTGTTCTTTCCTTTATCATCATGAAGCTAATTAGTTGTATTCGGTTGCCTAATTCGAATGCTAAAAGCAGTTCCAAGAGAATACCAATGGTGAAAGACACTTCATATTATGATATATTGGGTATCAATGTTGATGCTTCAGCAGCTGAAATCAAGAAGGCTTATTACCTCAAAGTAAGCTTCTAATTTCATCTCCATCATCTTTAGATTTGTGGTTTTTTTTTTTTTTTTAAATATTTATAATTTCAGAAACACATACGAGGTTAATGCTGTTCTTGAAGGGAATAAAAGACTTCATCCCTTTGCCTGACAAGAATTAGGGTTGGATTTGCTTTTATAAACGTTTTTCAGTAAAATCTTGAAGTATATATGAACTATGTTCTGCTTTTGGGATTTGTAATCATTAAAAAAAAATGCATCTATGTTTAATGATTTTGGCCTTATTTCGTCAGACTCTTTTTGGATGAAATTTTTATCCTTTGAATGAGTTTTATAATAGAAAGTGTGTTGAAACTTTATGAAGAATAAGAGATTTTGGGTAATGAAATATGTTAGATTATTATTAATGATTCTTTTATGTTGTATATTTTTTTCAGGCAAGGCTAGTTCACCCTGATAAAAATCCCGGAGATCCAAAAGCTGCTGAAAATTTTCAGGTAAGCTATCGGATTTTAACACTTTTGAAACTTTTTTGCCTTATCGTTATGCTGCCAATTTAATCAATTCTTCGAAAATATAGCTTTGTCGATTCATAGAACTAGAAGAAAAGAAGAAAAAGAAGAGCCGGCAGGTGCCATTAGGAACTGAATCCTTGGTTTTACCACTGGCTCTTAACTACTTTAAAGCAATATTTGTATTGAATTTGTTCTTTCATGTTTCTCAAGTCAGCTTAACTGCTCAAATTGAAAGCCATAGTAATGAAGAACATATTTTTCATCTTCATTTCCTATTATGTATTTGGTACTTATCTTCGATGTTTATATTTGTGAAGGCACTTGGTGAGGCTTATCAGGTTCTAAGTGATCCTGAAAAGCGTGAAGCATACGATAAATATGGAAAGGCAGGAGTACAACAGTAAGTTTTTATGCCTTTAAGTAAGATTTTGAAAGTTCTCTCTCTTTCGCACTTTATATACATATAAAAGATAGTTAATGTACCTCGGAGTTAAATATTGCCGGGGATTTAGGAGCACATGTTTTTGGACCTATAAAAAGACGTATGTGCATAAAAATTGACAATACTAATTGCTAACTAATGTTTCTTCTTTTTTTTTTTTTTGTATTTTTTGTATGCCTGACTTTTAAATGATGAACTTATTCTATGAAACATCATGAAGATTCTGCAAAAGCTGCTAAGCTGAAGTTCAATAATATTTACAGTGCTTGTTTTAATCAAAATACTACATTAGAAATACGCTACTAAATTATAGTTATTTTTTATGGGAAAATAAGTTTTAAATGTAAAAGTAAAAAAAAAATGAATGGGATCATTATTTGGTTCAGCCCCGAAAATCTCAGGCTGCCAAAAATGAGTATATAGTTTTGAGTCTTTAGTGGACCCATCCATTTACCGGAAAATGTTGCAGTTATATCAGTGTAGGTCTTCTATGTTTTTTGAAGTTAAGCATGGTAGAGAGTGGAGATGTCATTACTGTATGAACAAAAGCACAGGGAAAGGTGAAAGTTGGACCGGATATTTGGTAGAAGATAAGTGTGACTCAACTAGAAATAAAGCAAGAGATTATTCAAAATGGTCTGGTTAATTTCAATGTAGACGTAAGAAATTACCCAAAGAAAAAAAAAATTATGCAATGGATTCCGAAAGAAGTAGCAGAATCGAAAAAGTTGATAATAAATATGTTAATAGTGGATTTCATTGCCTAGCACATAAAGGGGGTATTGTTTGAAATAGAGTAAAATGGTTTAAAAGAGTTCATGCAGCCAGCATCAAGTCCAGGGAATGTTCAGTTAAGTTGAGTCTTCACTCCCCTTTCTACAAAATCTCAGTAAAACCCAGTCCAACTACCAAAATCTATATAGGAAGAAAAAGAAGAGAAGCAAAATAGATTGTTATACTACTCTGTAGAAGTTATGTTCATCCATAAAATTATCTTAGACACAAATTTGCTGGAAAGTTACGGTCATGAGGTTACAAGGCTTCTTACTGGTTAATTACTTTACTTTTTTTGGTGACAGGGATTCCATGTTGGATCCTTCGGCTGTGTTTGGGATGCTTTTTGGCAGTGAATTCTTTGAAGAATATGTTGGCCAACTAGCATTGGCTTCTTTGGCGTCCGTTGAAATTGAAGATGATTCACTGGATAAGGAGGCTCGTATGCAGAAACTCCAGGAAAAGATGAAGGTAAAACCCTTTTCAGAAGTTTCATTTCTCACTCTAAATGTTTTTCTTTCAATTACACTTATTTTCTTTCTCTGCTTCTATCATGCAGACGGTTCAGAAAGAAAGGGAAGAAAAACTCATCACAATCCTTAAAAATCACCTTCAGCCATTTGTTGAAGGTCAAGTTGATGAGTTCATTAATTGGGCAAATTCAGAAGCACGGCGACTTTCAAAAGCTGGTAAGCTTTTTCTTATGTTCTCCTAAACTAATAATATTAGAAAGGTTATTTTATAACTTGAAAAACAACGCCGTATAAATTTTCTGTTTTATTTTATTTTTTACTAAAGAGACGGAAAAGAAGGGAAGAACTGATTGCAACATTTTATTAAATTTTTTGTTTTATTTTATTTTTTACTAAAGAGACGGAAAAGAAGGGAAGAACTGATTGCAACATTTTATTAGATTTATTTAAGTACTTTTAGACCAAAATTTGCCTTCATATTTGCTTGATAAACATGCTAAATAACTACTACTTTCGTTTTGTTTAGTAGATATTATTATTATTGCTATTAATTTATATTTTCCATCACTTTCAGCTTTTGGTGAGGCTATGTTACATACTATTGGATACATTTACACGAGGAAAGCTGCGAGGGAACTTGGAAAAGACAAGCGCTATATGAAGGTACCGTTCTTAGCAGAATGGGTTCGTGATAAAGGGCACCGTATAAAATCACAAGTAATGGCAGCTTCAGGTATAATCATTCTGCAACTAAAATATCTAGATCTTGCTTGATATCATTCGGGGCCTTTCCATTTTAATAGAACTTTCGAAATTTTCAAATGAAACCCAGCAAGTATGTGCATCTTTCTTGTAGGTGCTGTTAATTTAATTCAAATACAAGATGAGCTGAAGAAAGTGAACCAAGGAGAAAGCAATGAAGAGAACATAATGAAAGCCTTTGAAGATAAAAAGAATGCCATGCTTCAATCCCTTTGGCAGATCAATGTGGTTGATATCGAGTCAACTTTATCTCATGTCTGCTTAGCAGTGAGTATAAAACGTTTTCTTCCTTAAGTTTATTGGCGTGATTCATACCAAAAAGCAATGCATTGGTGGCTATGTTGCTTAGGCTTTTCATTTTTCATGGAGTATATGTGTCAAACACTTGTGTCTGATGCATATTAGGATATGGGTATGTTGGAAAAAATTTAATAATTGATATATAATCCTCTAAGGACATTCCAAATACATGAAATGTTGGAAAAAATTGAACATACTCGTATCTGACATTCACACCAGAGTCTTTTGCATTTACCTTGTGTAGGCTCCTTCAATTTCATATGGAGGGCTCAGGGTTTTAATAATAATTCCATCTCGATGAACCTATTACTACAACCAAGACTACAAGTATTAGTAGATTTATCTATCTGTATGGTTTGACATTAAGACTGGAAGATAGAGAAGGAGCTGATAATTTATTTTGTTTGCATAGCTTTAAATTATTTTCGATAACATTCGTTAAAACTAAGAACACATAATTTTTTCCCCGTTCCCTTTCTATTGCTATAATGATGCTTCGATTAAGTTATTCATGTTTTTCTTCACACTGCAATTAAAATGGTCCAGCCTACTTCTATAACCTTTTAGAGGAGCCTATATTACTCAGACCCGGGTATAAGTGTCGGATATGAGTAGGTGTCCGACACAAGTATATTCATTTTTTTAAGCTTTTTTTTTTTTTTTTTGCATTTTTAAGGTTCTTTGAGGGTCATATCTCCTACAAATGCCAAGTGCCGAAGCTTTATTGCATAGACATACTAATTTTATTCTAACTCACTTTATCTTCATTAAAGAATACGAATCTGGCTGTTATTCAGGTACTTAAAGACCCCAGTGTATCCAAGGACGTTCTGGTTTTACGGGCCAAAGGATTGAAAAAACTAGGAGCAATTTTTCAGGTACGACTTTCCCTTCCACAAACTAATGAACCCTATAGTCATTCCAAAAGTCGTAATTCAGCTTGATTTTGAGTTTTGTTTCAATTTTTGCGTATGTGACCAGCACAGGGTGCTGGGAATATATAATTACTCTTTCATTTATGTTTTTGACTTACGTTCACCAAAGAATTAATCTTCCATTTTTCGAATTTCTCAGGGAGCAAAAGCTGCATATAGTAGAGAAAACAGCCTGCGCCATGAAAACGACAAAGCACTAAGTGCCGGTTCCTCTTCATAGTCGTCTTGATACTCAGATGGACGCCCACTTCATTGTCGATGTATGGAGTGTGTTAGAAGTAGTCGGGTTTTATTCTCGTACTTTTTGTCGAACTTTGGAGAGTATGTATTCATCGTTGATTGTATATGGTATTAATATCGACGGCATTATCGAAGTTTAGGCAAGAATTAGCGTATGAACCTTTGTGCATCCTTCCCTTCAGGATTGATTTCATTGTTGTAGTATACCGTGTTGTTATATATGCCGATTTCAGAAGCAGCCAGTAAAGTTTTTCTAGGAAAGGCAAGTTCAATTATCCCAAAAACCAATCTACATAAACCCTATTGATATTCGATGTCCTACCCATTTCTAGTAGATTTATCAAAGGATCAGATTATCTGTCTAGTCAAATTTGGATAAAGTTTTTCTAATTCAGATTGACTCGGCTTGACTTAAATTATTATTTATTAATTAAAAATATTTTTTATTTAACTTTAATTATTAACATATATAAATATTAATATAAAATATAATAATTTAATATTGTTTTGAATAATGATATAGATTATAAATTGACTCAATTCAAATTTGAGCAAGAAAAATAAGGAGGAAAATAAAAAAATTTGTTGGTAATGATCGAGGCCGGTTTATGGATAAGTTTAATTTTTTGTTCTAAGGATATTTATGTACTTTCACTTTGATGCTTTGCCTTCACCAAGCTTATCTAGCTTTTGTATCTCTTTTGATTTTGATACAAAAGATGTCGTAATTTAAAAATATAAATATAAGTTATTTAAAAATATAAATATAAGTTATTTATATTAAAATTTTAATTTTAATTTATTAGTTGTTATTTTTTTTAAGAAAGATCATTAAATGAATTTAGATAAAATTTCATGTTCATTGACGTCTATTCCTTGCCATCCTTTTTGCACGTCACTATACAATAGTTAAATAAGACATTGCATCGTCAAATCTATGAACATATGTTTAATTATCGTGGAAACATAAACCAATCTTCCTTCCCAGAAAGAATATACGTCCCAAAGTCTTCAACGATACTTT
>JAQSVH010000004.1:2169134-2204831 GCA_029448705.1 Adansonia digitata
TGTCTCAAAAATCTAATTTTATTAAAATGTGCAACGTTTCCGTAATTCCGTTTATACGATTTCTTTTACATGACTGTTTTATGTATAGCATGAGTGTATTTCTTCATTCAATATCCATGTGTTCTCATTTCGTGCTTTTTTTATTATGTCTGTTAGACCTATTTAAACGATAAGTAATGTGTTTGATCCGGTTTTGATTTAATTTTGGATATTATTTTTCGTGATTTAAATTTATTCACTATTTATTAATTAAAATAATATTTTTATTAAAATTTAATTTTAAAAATATTTTTTATATATAAAATTAATTTTTTAATATTTGAATAGATTTTAAAAAGTTATTTAAATCAGCGTATTGAATTAGATCAAATTTGAAGCATGAAATTAAATTTTAATATTTTTAAAATACGATTTAACTCGAATCATAAATATATTTAATATTTATCTTATTCAAAACACTTGATGTAGAGTCATAATTGATCTATCTTATCTCCCCTCATTAATATAATCAATGTATAATTAAATAATTAATGATTGGTTGGTACAACTTATTACGTATTAATTTTTTTTCTTGTAAAATCGGTTTATTAAAATATTTATATTTGATATATTATAAATAAAATAATTTTATTTAATTTACAAATAATATATGAATTTATATATTAAATTAAATATAAAATCCTTTTATTATTTTTTTTTAAATGAAATTGAAGCGCTTGCCGGTCTCCATTAATCGCTTGGCGCGATGGAATGATTTGCTTTGAAAGTATTACTTCGGTTGAGCGCCAAAATTCCGTCAAAAAGAATCTAACGACCTTAAGGATTTTTAAGCCAAACTGTTTCTAACGGCGTTAAGAAAAGCCGTCTAAAATGACTTCACTGCTTCCCTCTCCAAAACAAAAAGAGCAGCCTCATAGTGGTAGCATAGTCTCCCCTTTCTCTGAAAGCACTCGGGCTCTCTACTTTTAATACGGCGTCGTATTTCAAAGCTCAACAAAGGTAACGCTCGATTATCTCCGGTGTTGATTTTACTTGTTCCGATTTGGAAGACTTGTTTGGTAGTCATGCTATCAAAATTTCCCGAAAATCAAGTGTTGTTATTATACTATTTTTTCAGAATTTTAATTTTAATTTCGTTTTTTCTTTTTTTGCTACTGAAATATACATGTTCTAGATTTTGATTTAATATTATATATATATATATTTCTTTCGTTATTTTGACCAGTTTACTGTTTTTTAGGCATTTATTTCGGATCTCTTTTTTGACATTTATCGTGATATAGATTTTTGTTCGTTTTACTATATTTAGGGTTTTTTTAAAAAAATATTTTGCCAATTAATAATAATTATTTTTATTTGCATTTGGACTCACTCTTATTCAGTCCCTAGAGTCCAGCAAATTGATCGGTGCTTGGTATTTTTCTCACATTTTTTTTTAAAAATATTTTGGTAAATTGTTTTTATATTAAGCTGTTATTGCTTTCTCTTGAGTTTTAAGTGAGTCAGTGTGGATACTGAGAGCGTTCTTCTGAGCCTGCTAACTCTCACTTTGTCTATCAACGTAGCTTTTAACTGATTAAAGCTCGTTTTAACCAAATAAATTTTTTTGCAGGTGTTTTGGTTTTTTGGTTTTTCTCTCTGTTGCTTTGACGTCTAATTTAAATTTTAATTAACGATTAGAGTTAGGTATTATAGTCAAGTGCAAATTTTATTAGTATTTTGTTTTCTATCATCTATTTTATCATAAGCTTATCGATGCTTTGATTTTTTTTTTTTTTTAATGTTAGTAAGCAGAGGAATCTAACGCTGTGGTTTTCCTTGTAGAGTAATGTTGATGGCAATTTTCGGTTGAGTTCGTTTTCCGGATAATGTGAACAAGGGTTTTTTGAATTCAGTTTAGAGAATTAGTTTGTGGTTTGGTGGATCATGGGGGCTGCTTGTTGTGTTGCTGCTAGAGACAAAACTATAGTAAATGGATCGGGTAGCGAGATTATACGTGGGAATATAAGGTATTCACCGACGTGTATTTTACGTTGGGATAATCAAGGGCACGTAGCCAGTGAAGACGCTTCTCTAAGTTGGTTTTCGGATGCAATTAGTCGGAATGATGGATCAGAGATCAAATATGAATCTGCATGTGCATCGGATGATGGAAGTCTGTCCGGGAGTTTTCAGTCTCGTATGTGGCAAAAGTCCCCAACTTCAGAAGGAACTGCTGGACTAGTGAAAACTCCTGCTTCAGGTAAACTCCTGGGATGCTTGTCTTAGTGTGAATTATACTGTATTCAGTGATGTTGCAGTTAGCTTTGAATATCAATTTAATTTTGCTCTTATTCCTTTACCACATGGCAGTTCGGTAGATAGATAGATAGATGGATGGATAGATAGATAGATACTTGCAGTGAATGAAATAGTACTAGGAATATAGACACAGAAAGGAGCTTCTGACAAAAAAAAAAGAAAATTTCCAAGCTAAAGCTCTTACATGTTGCAGAGGGGAGTAATGATGTATAAATTCAGTTAAAAAGTTAAAATTTCTGACTCTCTTTTTCACGATGCAGACCTTTATTACTGTAATTTTCATAGGTTACATCACTTGGTAATATCCGGAAAATCTTGTTTAGTAAAGTAGCTGTATACGTAACAGAATTATTCTGTACTGGTTGACAATCATGGGCCGATCAACTTTATAAAGCCAATGCTTCTGGCCTTTCTTTGTTCTCCTGTGAGCAATCTTTTGCTTCTTGGATGGACCGACCCTAGCTTGTTTATGTTACACAAACGGTGCGAATAGTCTGTGAATGCTTTATCTTAATTCAGTTTGTTTTTGTCAAGTGGAATTTATAAAGAATGCAATACAGTATTTCCAACTGTTCGTCTCTTTTGTTTGTGTCAATCTCATGGTAAAAAGAAACAGGTCATTTGTTAAATATTGGCTGTCATTTTAACATTTTGTTCGTTTTCCAACCTTTACATTGAGAAAGATCCTCTTAATGAAATGGTGTAAGAAGTGTCTTCTTGAAGTTGTTCTATCTAATATCCTTTTACATGTATTGTGCAGATCAATCTATTTCAAGAAATATCTCTATTGATGTGAACTTAGAGCAGGTAAAGCTCTTTCCTGTAGGCAGTTTCATACCTACTTCCAACTCCGTGATAACTTCCCTTTAATACGGCATCCTTTTGAGAAATTTGGATTTTGTTTCAGGTGAATGAGTCTGTAGAATCCCCTGCAGCCTCATGCCCATCTCCCTCTAATTTATCGCTTCCTTTGCCATCAGCTTCCTCCTTGGCAACTTCCCCTTTGTCATCCCAGAGTCATGTTCATCCTACCAGTTCAAATACAACAAAGTCGCCTCTCAGATCTCCTGGACATCATTTATTGCATCAAGTATCTGATAACCAGATTCTGGGTCTGAAGTCACCTAATAGATACTCAGTTGGTGAGGAAAGGCTAGTGATGCCTTTATGGAGCAATGAATCAACTGGCGGCTCTAAAGGTGGTTCCTCTGATGGTTGGTCTATGTGTGCCTATTCTGAACTCGTGGCTGCATCTCGTAGGGAAGAGGGGTCTTTTGATAATGATGCTCATTGCGAAAAGATAAGCAAATCCAGTGGCCAAATCTCAGCATCCCGCTCTGTTGATCTGCAAATCTGTGGCATTTGCTCAAAGCTGTTATCGGAAAAATCTTTGTGGAGCAGTCAGAAGATTATTATTAGCAATGAGCTTTCCGTTGTTGCTGTTCTAACTTGTGGGCATGTTTACCATGCTGAATGTTTGGAAAATATGACCCCTGAAATCGACAAATATGACCCTTCTTGCCCAATATGTACTTTGGGGGAGAAGAAGCATAAATTAGCTGAGAAAGTATTTAAAGGAGAAACAGACTTTAAGGCTAAAATCAGCAAAAGATCTAGGAGTCGGGTTGTTGATAGTGAGATGGATGGTGATCCTATAGTGTTTGATCATCTGAAAAGTAGTGGACATGAAGGGAGAGCCTCGAGTTCGAGCACGAAAAACTCCTTAGGCAGACCTTTCCTGCGGAAGCACTTCTCTTTTGGATCAAAGGGCATTAAGTCCCCTTCAGAGGATCAATCTACCAGGAAAAAGGGATTTTTCTGGGCCAAATCTAGCAAGACGTGAACTCATGGCTGCTGTTTGGAGGTTAGTATCTCTGACTGATGCTCTACATTTTTCAGTACAGCCGTCAAAAGGTTCCGTTTCCAGTTCACCAGGTTTACAAAGTAGAACTGCCTTTCTTAGCTTAATGTCACAGTAGAGACCACAATCTTCTTCTGTCCTTTGCAAGGAATGGAAGTAAAACTATTGATCAAAATGTTCAAATTTTTGGTTTCTCGTGACTCGACTGATTTGTTATTTCTGTGCTATACAGACTGTGGTTTTGTTCTCCTTTGCAGTCCTGTTGGATAGGGATTGCTCATAACGTGCAGGATGTCATTGTTGAACAATTCTTGACATCATTCTGAAGTTTCAACACGATTTTCTTGCGGGGCTTACACTTTAAAGAAAGAAAATAGAAATTATAGGTGAAAGAATAGCTTAACATGAAGAGAAGTTTAAAGGAATGAATATATCTATATCTATATATATATATATATATAATGTTAGTGATTTTATTCTGATTTTGTACAGATTGATCTGTTTCTTTGGTTGGATTCTTACACGAATTGATTCATATGAAATTCTGTATGGCTAACTGGCTCTGGATCTTCACAGAAGGCAAGTATCTTGTGTTTAGGGCTTTTTAATTGCTTGCTTTCCACGTTTCCCAATTTGCTTTGATATATTTATCCATTTCATTCAATGCGCTTCAAGATCTGTAGATCTGTTTTACTTTAATATATGTAAAAATGTAGATTAAATATCTGTAATTTTCTAAATATTCGAACTTGAATTCGTGCAATTTATCTTATGTATGGATTTGATTATCATTTAACTTATATCGAAATGATAAACCGATTGAATATCGACGCCGACCAAACCATGCAACAGCCCACGACACAATAAGTTATGGCATGCTTAACAGACCTCGGGGACGTATGCATTGGCTGTAATTTTGTCAATTTTGAACATAAACTCTTTGCTTTGACGAGCAGGGATTAACGTCATTCTTGTCTCTATTGTCGATCATGATCATCCTTTATGTTACACCCATTTGTCGCCCATACCTAAGCTACACGTGCCTGGCTCAGTTCTCTAACGTGGCAGTACCCTGAAACGTATCATCTTCAAATGTGACGCCACCTGTAAAATACCGAAGTTACATGCAAAATCGTAGTCTTTCCTTTCTTCCCCCACCCACCGTCTTTGGGTTTTCCTTTTTTAAGAGCCTGAGATTATAAATTTATTGGTCACTTGTAAAATTATATCAATATCTCCCTTGTTCTACTAGCTAGTCAAACTGTTTAATTTCAAGCTTCTTTCTTTTTTGCTTTTGTTTGTCACTGATTAAGAAATGGCTGATTTAAGAGATGAGCATGGCAACCCCATTCAACTCACTGATGAGCACGGCAACCCGGTTCAATTGACCGACGAATATGGTAACCCAGTGCATGTCACTGGTGTGGCCACCAAGCATAATCCAGGTATGACCCAGACAGGTATGTATGGTGGTGGTACTCAGATGGGATATGAGACTGGTTCTGGTACACAGTATCAGCAGCCGCAGCTGCAACGTCAACACCAGGAACAGCAGCAGATGCAACCTCAACACCAGCAACTGCAACAGCTGCCGCATGATCATCATCAACAGCAGCCGCCGCTGCAGCAGCACCACCCTCAGCGGCCGCATTACGAGGTTTCCGCCAAGGAAGAGATTCAGCGTTCTTGCAGCTCCAGCTCTAGCTCGGTAAAACAAACACTATAAAATAAGATATTTTTAATGACGAAACGATAAAATTATTAGAGATGATTTTTTATTTTTTTCTTTAATTATTCTAAATTTTATAATGAAGAACCGGCTCACTTGTACTATATATGACGATAGATCAGATTATTTTTTTTGTCTGTGTTTAGATAGATAGATAGATAGATAACTGCGTTTTTTTGTATTTTGGGACTTTTAATTTTTGTCTGGGTATAGTCCGAGGATGATGAGATGGGCGGCAGAAGGAAGAAGAAAGGGCTTAAAGAGAAAATAAAGGAGAAACTAACAGGTGGAGGAAAGCATAAGGGGGCGGAGGAGGAGCAATCAGAAACCGTGACCTACGTCGCCAAAACCACTATCACAAGCAGCACCGCCGCCCCCGCAACGGCGCCACCTGAGCAGCAGCACTACCACCATGAACACGAGAAGAAGAGTATGATGGAGAAGATAAAGGAAATATTGCCTGGCCATCATCACAGCCATTGAAGAACTATATATAGCTGGCTGTTTTAATGAATTTTAGTTGTACTTTTTTTTAATGTTGATGCTGTGGTTCTGTAATAATAATGTGACCTGAATTATATTAAATGGTTTCTTGTGAATTTATGCTTTTGATTGTAAGTGTGATATGTAATGAGACAATATTACTTGATAAATATATGATTTCGTTCAAGTTATTTTTTTAATATTAATTAAAAATAAAGAATCATGATATGTTCGTGAGTAACTCGAATCAATCATATCCTTTGAGTTGATTCGATAGCTTGAGTAGTTTATGATTCGCATTAGGCTATTCGAATTCGAATTTGATAGTTTGTGACGGTTTGAGCTGATCGATGCTATTGAATTTCGTCATCCAGGAGGGATGGAGATGGAAGAAATGCCAAAAAACAAATCGACCCAAAGTTTTTTTTTTTAATCTTCAGTTTCGTCATTATCATCATCGTTTTAACGTTCATGGATGGCTTTCACATAGTGATCTTCTTCACCTTCATTTCTAGCCCCACCATTTTCGCCTTGCAGGGCAGCGTCGGTTCCTTCACCCCCGCCGATAACGTCCTCATTGATAGTGGTGCCAAGTCTCCAACCAAGCTTCCTGATCGAGGAGTCTTCAAAACTGATCAACAAGCCTCTGAATTCTTGCAAACCAAGGACGATGCTCAAGTACTGGTCCCCTCAGCTGATGTTCCTTCACCATTGTATCTAACAGCAAGGGTTTTTGCCCAAGAAACAGCCTATACATTCCAGTTAAAAAAGACCCCGGTTTTCGTTGGATTCGTCTATATTTCTTTTCAGTAAAAGATAACCGGTTTGATCTTCAACAATCGACATTCTCCGTGTCTGCAAATCAGTATGTTCTCCTTCATAACTTCAAGGCTAACAATGACACTATACCGTTCTTCAAGGGGTACCTCCTTAACATGAATGATCCTCCATTTACCCTAAGGTTTAGTCCTGTGAAGAATTCAGTTGCTTTGTTTAATGCCATGGAGGTTGTTTCGGCACCGGATAGGCTGATTGCCGATGAAGGCACTTCCCTTTTCCCTGGAAAATAACTTTCCTGGTTTGTCCTAGTGTGGTTACCATGTCGTTTACAGGCGTAACATGGGGAAACCGTTGATCACCTAGCAGAAACACGGTAGGATGGATTTGGATACCCGACATTGATTATCTTCAAGATAAGAAATTAACTAACGGTGCCACTACTGCCACGAAGTCTATCAAATACCCAGAGACTTTACCACCATTTGATCGCTACAGCAACAGTTTCCTCGTCGCTCATTCAGATAGCTGATACAAATACAGTGAAAATGTCACATGGCAGTTTCAAGTTGATACAGCTTTCGATTACATTATTCGGATGCATTTTAGGGACATTGTTAGCAAGTCACTCAATGAGCTCTATTTCTATGTATACATCAATAGTAAAAGGGCCATTTCCGCGTCGAATTTGTCGAGCTTAACCGGTGGCTTGTGGCTGTTCCATACTTCAAAGGTATTGTGGTGAATGCTTCGCTCCTCAGCTATGGATTAATCTTTCAGATTGTTCCACTGAATCAGGATACGGGATTGACCGATGCAAATCTTAATGGCTTGGAGGTATTGAAAATGAGCAACTCGGTTGATAGTTTGAATGTGAAATTCGGTGCTGATGGAAGGGTAGAAATAGCCAACAAGGGCTGAGTGGCTGCTGTCGGTTTCGCCATGACGTTTGGTGCCTTTGTGGGTCTTGGAGCAATGGTTCTTAGATGGAAATTGAGGCCCCAAGATTGGCAAAAAAGGAATAGCTTTGCTTCAGCTACTTGAGCAAGACCTCAGCTGGTTCTCACAGGAGCAACCTTTACTCATCAACCCAAGGCTTAGGCTGTTATTTCTCCCTGGCAGAGTTGCAAGAAGCAACCAAGAACTTTGATTTGAGTGCTATAATCAGTGTTGGCAGATTCGGCAATGTCTATCTAGGCGCCATCAATGACGGGACCAAAGTTCCTGTCAAGAGAGGGAACCCACAATCCGAAGAAGGTATCACAGAATTCCAGACAGAAATCCAGATGCAATCGAAGCTAAGGCATCAGCACTTGGTGTCGCTGATCGGTTACTGTGATGAGAACGACGAAATGATCCTGGTTTATGAGTAGATGTTGAATGGACCTTTCAGGGATCACTTGTACGGAAAAGACTTGCCAACAACATCATGGAAGCAGAGGCTCGATATCTGCGTCGGAGCTGCTCGCGGACTTCACTACCTTCTCACCGGTACAGAGCAAGGGATCACTCACCGCGATGTTAAGACCACCAATATTTTGCTTGATGATGCCTTTGTCGCTAAGGCTGCGGGTTTTGGGCTCTTAAAAGACGGACCTATGGGACAAAATCATGTTACCACTGCAGTGAAAGTTAGCTCTGGCTGGTTAGAACCTGAGTACTTCAAGAGGCAGCAGTTGACAGAAAAATCAGATGTATACTCATTGGGGTTGGTTCTGCTTGAAACCCTGTGTGCAAGGCCTGCAATTAACCCACAATTGCCAAGAGAACAGGTTAACTTGGCTGAATGGGCAATGCGCCGGAAGAGGAAGGGCTTGCTTGGAAAGATCATTGATCCTTGTCTTGTTGGTAGCATCAATCCTGAATCAAGTGAAGTTGTTTGCTAAGGCTGCTTAGAAGTGCTTGGCTGAATATGGTGTTTGACAGGCCTACAATGGGAGATGTTTTCTGGAACTTGGAGTACGCCTTGCGGCTGCAAGAATCATTCTCCAAGGAAAATCGGACAGTGAAACAAAACCGGCTGACACTGCCACTGCCTCCCCTTCTATTGTGGTTCGATCTGGCAGCCGTGCATCCAATAATAACCATCCAGAAAACTTTAAGGGTCCAGCTGAAGTTCAAGCCATCAATGAACACTCCGGAATTTCAATGTGTGCACAATTTCAAGGGCTAAATGGTTGGCAATACCGCCACTTGATAACTTTGGATATAATCCTACCATTTCTGAATGGCTTGGGCAGGCACTTCTTTTCTTTCATAAAAATTGTGCACTTCTTATGTAACAACTATTCCATCTAAACTCTCTCTCGCTCACCTCTTTTTCCTTCTTCGTCGTATGGGGCATTTGGTTTTGGTAGTTGAAGATATGTACACCAAAATATACGGAATGATTACTCGTGCCAAATGACATATGCAGAGTACCATTAGTCTTACGTGTAAATTAGTGTATCATATGGAAGATCGAGCAGTTTGCAATCTTGCATATTGTTATAGCATAGTGGTCAGAATTGATTCAAGTCGCAATTGTTTCCATCTTTAGTTGTATCGTGTGAGACCAGACAGATATGGCAATTGCAAGTAGCAATTTTTAACATATTCAATTATCTACCAAATTTTGGCCCAAAAAAAATGTGCTTTCTGAGATAACCATGGCTTCATCATCCATTGGACATGAAAAAGTAGTTTTGCTCTACGCGTTTTGCTGTATTTAAAGCAAAACCTTTCATCATTGTTAAGACTGGAAATTATACAGGTTCATGGTAGTGTCATGCATCAAAAACAAGCATACCATGTTTCTTTTAATATTACTACCGATATAAGTGAACAGATAGTAATTGGTGCCTCCATTTTAAGACGCAGGATTGAGCTAATTATGACTACTTTACTTAGGCGCGGTATTTGATACACGTATATGCTTGAAATGTGTGTTTTTAATTTTTCTTAAGTTTTTGCATTAAGGGTCCTTCAAAGATCATCCTTATATTCATATCCGAAAATATACCAAAATATTAGATATGAATATTTAAAAAAAAAAAAAAAGAAAGTCAAAGCAACATATGATTAACGTTCAGTAAACCAAATATTTTTGGAGAATTGATCCACTGTATAAATGGCTTAATAATGATAATGATGATGATTTCCTTGTCTCGTGATTAAAGTAGGATGATAGGGAAGGGAAAAAAGTATGGCCAACAAAGTGGTGGATTCTATTTTAAGTAATGGGAACCTTATCTGATGAGACCTTTAAAATGAGCATACTGCTCAATTTCCAAATCAAATGCCTCAAATGAAGTGGGAATCTATATATATTTTAAGGATCCAAAACAAACCCAAGATTAAACTCAGCACCTTCATGAACCCAACCTTTAAAAAGTGGTATCTAATCGATCTAAAGTTCGAATTTCTACCTCTTGCACTAAATATTCAAATGGATTTCAGTCCTACCTTCTACTTGTTCTTCGAATCAAGCATAAAATTATACCCTTATTTCAAAAACCAATTGTCAGCCACGAAGAGGTTCCAACACTACGAATTTGAGACAAAACAAAATTGCACTAAATATTTCATTCTCTGCAATCACCACCATTAAAAAGCGACAATGGCATGGGTAATCTTAATTCTTCACCACCATTAAAGCAATGAAAGTTATTGGACAATATAAAAGCAAAAGTGGGGATTAGAAAGTAGAAAAAATAAATAAATAAATGAAAAGGTGAGAGATGCCTTTAACCTTCTGAATGAACAAGAGGGAGTTCCAGATAAGGATGCGGGATATCAACTTGCATCTATCTTTCTCCTAAACCAAAAGGAAAATGCAAAGCAGCCCATAATTGTAGAAATTCCAGCAGTTAAACATTCTTCTCATGCATCAACAACTGCTCTCTTTTTTATTTCCACATTTGATAATGGAGAATCAAACTGAAATGAGGGCTTTTGACATGGAAGTCTAGAGGAGCAACCATCCCCAAAAGAAAGGGTTTGATGCATTTGTCGCTAATCATGTTCTTTTATCATTAGAGAGAAAATAAAATGCAAAAAACGTTTGATGATTCAACATCCAACATAATAGATAACGTTTATTCTTAAGCGGAAGAGGGTAGTCAATGTATTACTTGGGCAAAGCTAGATCATTTGCATGCATCGCAGATGTTAGTTGCGCCAAGGATCTCAAGAAACAAGGGCATCCGGACACTAAGAAAACGAAGAAATATTCAAAATTGAAGATGAAGGAGACAGAGCTTTGTATACCTTCCATGTCAAAGAGTATCCAGTAGCAGTCATTGTGCTTCACCCCGCATTGGCCTGTAAATACAATCAAATATCGTCAGCTATCAGATCATGTACATCATGAGTTAAATTTATCTTAATCAAATTATGTCTGCAGAATGCAAGACAAGTAAGATTTGATAACAAAAACTTTGTGACGGTAAGAGAATTAAGATACACCTTTCTTCTTGACAAGATCAGCATGCTTTCATTCACGCCAAATTAGGCAAAACATTACATCCATTGCTTCAGGATGGAAATCAAATGGTGTCAACCCTGAAGCATTACACAACCAGCGCCGTTTATCAAAGAAGAATCCACCTGCATGCTTGCTTTGTGAAACTGTGGAAATAGGTTAGTTCATGATTTCTGAGAGGATTGTTTCTAATAGTCAGAGGAAGCAGTTGCCACTTAGTTCCACCACTAATTTCATTTCACATTGATGTTCAAAAACCCAGACACGAGCAATGTTACAACCCTCGGTTAATCTAAAACTAGGAGGAATACACATTGTTGTTACACTTGTAAACCAAAAAAGGGGAATGGACATAAAGATTCGTAACATACCAAGCAAAATACTAAAGACTCTGTCCTAACATAACAATTATGGCCTCCAAAAGAATCACCATTTAACCTAATGGTACAAAATCAGAGGTAAAATGCTGTTCACAATCAAGATGAACTGAAGTAAAACCTATTACAACCTTTTTTTCTTGTTGAGTGATTCCCAATCATTAGATATGACAAGTTCGTCATCCTCATCATCGACATCGAGCTTTTGAACTTGATTGTGATTTCTACTTCCATCAGAAAGGTCTGAATGATCTGGAGTGGTGCCTTTGGAAACCACAGACAGTTTTCTTTTCTTCCCAGTAACATTTTCAGTCTGCTCTGAAGATTCCTGAATGTCAACATCCTTCTCACCCTCCAGAATCTCCTCAGCTGGCAAAGCACTGGATGTACTTTCACCATTTCCAATAGGTTTATTATTGTCCTTACCAACAGGAGCTTCAACCCATCCAGAGAGAAGCATTCCATCAGGTTCCTTCTCCTCATCAAATTCTTCCCTGTGAGCATCAAGAAAAATTTTTCTTTTTTTTTAAATTGGTCTTCATATTTGAGGACAAATGTCCCCAACCCAACACAATTTTGGGATCAACCCTTACACATCATGATTTAATAATAAAATGTCCTAATCATATAATTAGACTAAAACAGATTTTAATTTAGCTAAATAAATTTGCCAAATATTTTTCATGCTTTAACTATGATAAGATACAAATGCCAGGAGCAGAAGATGTAACAACTACGCATACAAGCATTCTAGAGAAGAAGACAAGCAAGAAGGATAAATTAATTTGATGAAGCCACTCTGACATATTCTTAAAGAGCCTTCAACAGACATAATAGAAAAAGGATTTTTAAATTTTTACATTACAGTTATCAATGTAAAGACAAACCTATGCTTGATATTAATACTGCATGACAACTCCTGTTGAAGATCCTCTACAGTAAGCACAGTCCCACTAATAACTGGAGAAGGCAGCTCAGATAAGACCTGTGAAGAGAAATAACTCACAATTAACGCACTATCTTCTGTGCTAAAGTGTAAAAGAACAACACCTGTGATTTCCAGACTTGATTCCCCCAAACAATTTATGGCACAAAGGTAAACAAATTCATATTAAACGATTTTATTTTAAGCCAGGAAAGGGAGAAGAATTTTACTTTCTCAAGGTTTGCAGTATAAATTGCTACCATATCCTCTTCAAGATCTTCACCAACTTCATAAAGAATACTTGCCCCTAGCATTATTAGCGGACAATTCATGCCAAGTTTCGCTTTAACAATCTTTTCAACAAAATCCCTCAACTTAGAACAATAAGTATTAACCTCAAGCGATAGTGGTGTCTGTTTTCAAGATATTAAACATGAGTAAGTATATTTTGAAACATTTAAAAAGAAATTCCATTCAGACATGCATTTTAGATATACCTCTGAGCAAACATGGCAAGACTTGTTAGGTTCATAGGGTTCCACTGGCATTAGAAGCAACTTTCTTGAAGGATGTTCCAGACAATATGTCATCCTGCACGGGCATCCAAATCAGATTAGAACCACATAATTATCATAAAAAACAATTTGCACTCAGGAAGCATGGAGATGAGAACAATAATTCCTAAAAATGACAACTGGTATAGATTTGAACGAATTAAAATGCACACGACAACCTATGCCCAGTACTTAAGATGAAACTGAACTACATAGTTACTTCATACTTAAATACCTAAAATACTCAAAAGAAAACCAATTCAATGAAGAATAAAGAAACTGAACTAAACCTGTAACTGTTGCTATCCTTTTTTAAAACCTTAATTGCTTCAATCACGATCAACCCAGCAATGATAGCATTTGTTGTCGCCACAGCATGCACAATATTACCAGCAATTCCTTTAGCTTCAAAAAGACTATGTAAAGGAATCCCAAAAGAAGAAGCCCTAATATTTGCAGCAGCAGTAACAAATTCCACAGCCAACTGGTCGTCTTTATCAAAAGTCAGATTTCCTATTTCCTGTCAAATGGTAAAATAAATCAGTATATATTAGTAGGAAGAGATGATCAATCAATTTTTCAAAAGCAAGAGATTAACATCGACCTTTTCTCTCTTCAAGAAAAATAATCTCAAAGCCTCATGGAAAACTCTTGAACTTTCTGCAAGGCTCCATACGTCCTGAGGATTCTTCAATCCCAGAGATGCCATGGCAGAGACATCATCAGTTGCACAACCTTTTTTGGCATCTCCATTCTCTTTAGTTAGTTTCTCAGGCAGGACATCCTTACTATATATAGGCCGTGGTTTGTTACGGTTTTTCCACGTTTCTTCATTAGACAGAGCCACTTCTATGTTATAACCAAATACATGATCATATATTCTTCTTCCATATTGTTCGATATCTTCATCTTTTCTACATTCAAACACGTCTTCGAAATGTTCAGACAAGTTTGCAGCATCACTAGAGCGCACATTCAAATCATTTTCCTGATTCTTGTCCCCAAACAACTTTGCAAAGAGCAAGTCCTTTGCCCACACAATACAATGAACAAACTACAATTCAAACAACATGATTAGGAATTGTGGCATAGCAGTTTTCTTGGCAACAAACCTAGATTTAATCATCATAATTGTTGTGACTAGTGGTTACTCCAAAAGAAGCAAATGAGCTCCCACCCTAACCCAGCAATTAATGATTACCTTTGACGGAGTGCTTGTAATTGTACAGACAGGATAAGTCTTTGGGACAGGTTTTGGCTGACACTCATAGCACTCCGTTTTCCCCTTCAAATGTACAGTAACCTGTAGCCAGGATAGTTATAATTACACAATATGGTCATTAATCAAAAACCTGCTGACAAAATTAATAACATAAAAATAATGTTGAAACCAAGCTAAAAAATGGAGTAATACCAGAAAATAATCTTATAGCGTGTATGCGAGGGATAGAAAGGAGTTGATAAGCAAAAAAGAAAGCACAAAATTCGAGTTTTTCAAGTCAAATAACCAACAAATTTGGTAGTCAAACATAGGCATGACTTCAGAACCTAAAGCAATCATAAGTTACGAAACAAGTACATAGAGAAAGGGAAGCAAATACATGCACATGTTAAACTAGAAAGTAAAGGAACACTTTGATTTTTTTTTTTTCTAAATTAAATTCCTTAACGCACTTGCTTATACCAGTCAAATTTCAATTATACACCAAGGAAAACAGTAATGTCTTGCCACCAATGTAAAAAAATAAAAACAAAAACTTTCGCTGATATTTTAGAGGTGCATCCCTGCATTTATAATATTAGTATAAGGGTTGGGCTCCCCTCCATTATTTTTTCACCCATTACTATCCAATACAACCTTAATCACTGTCCATAACTTTGACTTTAATTTGACTTTGACAATTCATTAATGAGTCTTATAGATATGAATGGTATTGATAAATGTATTGAAAAAAAAATGGACCCTCAATAGAAGACCCATTTGCTGTGATATTTTACAAAGCCTTCAATAGAACTTACCAAGAGATGCACCTCATATATAGGATAGAACAGGTCACCCGTTCTAGGAGTGAGTTCCTTCCATAAGTAACTATTCGCATAAAATTGCAAAACTTCAGATTATTGGTTATACAGTTTGTAAGATCACAGCAAATTAAATGGATTTGTACTTACACGAACTAAGAAAAATTAGATGAAGCATGAATATGGGCAACCCAGACATTGCAACCTAGTTAGAAGATAAGAATTAAAAAAATATAATTGCTAAAAAAGACATGAAAAAACCTAAATTACCTGTCCCAGGAACCCTGTGGTCCCGCTTTCAACCAATGGGACATCGGCTGCCAAGCAAAGACGGTTTACATGACGCCTTGCATCTAAGTTATCAAGCCCATTCAGAACAACATCAAACTTTTTAAAGAAATCAACATTGAAGCGAGAGTCCTTAACATTTGCATGGTACGGAGTAATACTTATGTTGGGCCTGAATCTTAAGATTGCATCTCGAGCGACCTGATATGAACATTGATGAAATGCAAATCATCAACTTATAACGAGCAATGCAAGCAAACAAGGGAAAATACTTGTAGATGTGCTTGCCTCGGCCTTAGACTGCCCAACATGGGATTGTCGAAACAAAAATTGTCTATTCAGGTTGCTGACTTCTATAGTGTCCATGTCAATCTACAAGCAGATATATGTAATTGAATGAAAAAATAATTTCCCAAAAAAAGTAGCCGTTACTGAAGCTAGTAAATTAGTTGCCCAAAAAAAAAAAAAACCATTAGTTCAAACCCACATTATCAACTTGATCTCAAAATACAAAGTGAATGACATAACAAATGAAACAAAAAGTTTTACAGCCATCACGTTTCCAAGTAAAATGATAACACCTAGGAACCATTCTTGGCTCCATCAACATCATCAGCTAAAGAATTGATAGCCCCCTTTTCACTGATAATAATAACACCAAATGGATCAATAACTTACTATCAGCACTTAACACCATCTGAGAAGTTAGAACTATGCATCTAACATTTGTATCGTTATAAACAAGCCCATTCCTAGACAACCTAGCTAATCACACCACTGTAAAAATAAAGCATTAGCATCACTCTAATCATGCCAACCTAAGGGCAACATCATACTATGACCATCCACATTTACGTTATTCTGACTATTCATTTTTCTTGAAGTACACATGTCTGACACCCATGTCCAATGAATATCGGGACTACGTATGGGGATATGACCATCCAAAGATCCTTCAAATAGATGAAAACTTAGAAAAATTTGAAAATACCCATGTTGGACACATACCCAAATCCGACACTCACACTTGGAGTTTGAGCAACATACCATCACTCTAAACTTTTTCCATTTTGGCAATATGCTTTCCTGGCATTATCACCACTATGCTGCTACCATTTTCCCTAACCTATAACATGAATCAAAGCACCATAGATTCCACCTTGAGTTCCACTATCACCAGTACCAATCAATTGCATAAAAACACCAGAATCCATTATTAAACTAATTTTGCCAATTCCTCCTAAAACATGCATCCATAAATTTCCGGCAAAGGAACTAAAACCCTACGACTGATCATCATTATCAGCCGCAGAGATAAGTCATTATTATCGCATTATAGACATAGTTTTTTCTATAAATACCATAGACGAAGGTAAAGAAAATTCAGACCCATGAAAATTAAAGAATCCCCCTTGAATTTTTCTAAAAACTAATTTGTGACATATCAAACATAAATATTTACCCTAATTCTAAAAACCATAAAAATTAAAAATTATAAAAGAAAAGGTTTTAACGTGAAACATAATTAGAATGTTTAAACCCAACCCCAAACTCCAGTTATACAAAGAATTAAAAACCAAAAAAATAATAATAATATGAGTAACCCAGAAAGAAAAAAACCCTACTTATCACTAAACAATGGGTAAAGCAAACTGGGAAAACAAAAATAAAACCCATTTTTAAGATTTCCTTTTTAAGTCAATTAACTTACTATATGAATATCTTGAAACCCAGCTAGAGCAAGAGTCTTGAGAAGCTCACAGCCAATCCCTCCTGCCCCTACCATAAGTACTTTCGCCTCCTATAATTTTTTTTTTGAAAAAAAGAGTTAAATTATAGTTAAACTAAAAGGTTATTTTTGCTTTGCTTTTTTGGGTATATTTATTTCGTACCTTAATGGCGGATAAATGTTCTCGAGAAGCCATTTCGGGAGTCAAGCCAGAGAGAAAGCCAGAAGAAAGATTTAAGAACAGAGAAGCAACGAAGAGTGAAAGAGAAGCTCAATTTTTTTTTCCTTTTCCCCTTTTTCTTTTTAATATACAGAGATCACATGGAGAGGGAGAGGTTTTTGGGGTCTGTAGGGAATCGAACACGGGACGTGAAGGCGTGAATCAATGGTTTAGGCCGCCTTTGGGGAATCTAAATGGCCACAATTTGTAAGGGACGGCTGAACGTGCGTCAAAATACAATAAAGAAAATAGAGAGAAAACAAAACCCCCTCCATCTTCCCTTTCTTCTTACTTTTTTTTTTTCCGGTTGCTTAAAATTAAATTAAATTAAATTTGTATGGTTTCATGCTTTTTTTATACGATTAATTTATATCTCAAAAGTTTATATCAATTATTCGGATGACGTAATTTTATTAAAAATTATAAAAATAAATATTAAATAAATATATATAATTTTATTTGTTATAAAATAATTTAATAATAATGTATAGATTTATTCACTTTAACGCATTAAATATAAATTTTTATATTATTAATATTTTAATAAATAAAATATTTGATTTATTAATATAATTACACTTTTCGTGCATATAAAGTTATATGATATTTTTATTATATTGATTGATGATACTCTTTTTTAATATATCTTTAATAGTTAAAATTTTTTACATTAAAAAATAATTAAAAGTTTTTAATCAACTTAAAATTTTACTTGCACGATCTATATGAATAAATAATAAAATATAATAATCAAATTAAATAAATATAAATTATATAAAAATTATAAAAATATATAAATTTAATTTAATTTTACACGAATGTAAAAATATTTTTTTCCTTTTAAAAAGTATGATATAAAACAATCTTCAAATTAAATTTTGGTAATTTTCATTTTGAACTTAGCATTAACTTTAATATATTTTACAAAATTTTAATTTCATTAAATTATATCATTAAACTTTTGATATTAATAAATCACGTTACCTAAACTAATTTTGTGAAGTAACTATAATCGAAAAACTAACTTAATTTATATATATATTACTTATTTTTTATATCCTATTAAGAGAATATCCCATGCTAAATTAACTTTTTATTACAATTATTAATAAAATTAATATAAATAATTTAATTTATTAATAAAGTGATATAATAAAATATAATTAAAAATTTATATCCCATATAAAAAATGTTGAATTCAATAACTCATGATATAAATTAGTGGCTAAATATATAAAAATAATTCAAAAAAATTGTTTTTCCAGGGATAAGTTTTCTACGCCTGGGCTCATCATATGCTGTTTACATATTAGTCCATGTCATAATATCGATCCTTTGAACGCCACGTGTAGAATCATACCCCTCTATATCTCCGAGAACGATACACGCAAGTATTTCCAATTCGCCTTTCAATACTTTAATAAGCAACAAGACCACCCCCTTCTTCCCCCACAACCCCCCCCCCCCCAAAAAAAAAAGAACCGAAAAGTCTACAAAAATGGTATCAAACTTGGCACGTCGGCAGGAGGTCTGCTCTACTTCGCTCACACACTCTTTTTCTCTCGAACTCGGCTCTTGACTCAGAGAGGAAAAGAAAAGATTGAAATCGAAAGCTAGCGTGATTTTTATTTTGTTTATTTCTTCAATTCGAGCAGCGAAAAATGTGAGTCATTATTATTATTATTATTTTTAATTTCTGCTCTAATTTCTGCTTAAATTTAGGGCTAGAAACTCTGATCCTAGAGTTTCAATTCCTGTTTATATTTACAAGATAATACCTCTTATTTTGCTTTTGTATTTTTTTCTTAATTAGCTGCAACTTTTGACCTAATGGAGGCTCCCCTGCCTGTTTTGCCGACAAATTACGGAATCTCAAACGGTATTTACGTATTTAATTTAATTACCAAGGTTTATTAGTACCTTTACAAAGCATTTTGCTTGTTAAATTGTTTTGATGCTATATTTTAAGCTTGTGGTAAATGATCTTCATTTTTTTTTCCCAATATTTGCATTCCGTCAAATTCGAACGTTGTTGTTCTATTAATATGTTTGCGTGGAATGTCAAATTGCGTTTGGAGTTTTTAGTTTGTTTCTTATAATTTTATAAACGGATAAACTATAATTTTGGGAAAAAAGGTATTAATATTGATATAGTGTTTGGTTTGCTTCGCTTTTGTCTTAGGTTTTTCCATTTTATCATCTTCTGATAATGTTGTCTTTATTCTTTATGATTGTTTATAGAATTCTATTCTAAAGGTTGTAAAAGGACAAAATTATCAAGTGATTCAAAAGATTATGAGAACACCGTCTCTGCTGCAAATCCTCAGGATGAAACTGAAAAGAAGAAACCTGTTTCTCCAAATGTTATCGATTATAGCGATCCATTTGCGTACGCTAAAATGCTTGAAACTTTTAATACTGGTGGTAAATATGGAAGTGTTACAAAAGATTTAGAAGCCCTTATTTCTAGGAAGACACAAGTGGTAAGCAAGTTACTTGCTTTGCATCCTAGTCTTTCAAATGTGTTGGCGGATGTGGAAAAGACCCCGAGAAAAGAGGCTTCAAAGGTGGCAAGTCGACAGCTTGCCCATTTGTCACGGAATAATTTTATCGATTTGGAGGATGACTCTGTTGAAAATGGCATCACATCATCAGCGTCACCAGTAGTAATTCTGGATTCAGATGATGAAGACAATAGAAATCCGAGGCCTCTACATCCCGTTCAGGAAATTGTATTGAGGAAGCCATCCGGGAATTTAATCTTTCAGGAGATAACGGTATGTTCTTGTCCACTTTTAGATTTGGAGTTGTGTGCTTGAGGATGAAGGTAGAATATAAAAGTCAAAGCAAGGATAATTAAGTATGAGCATTGAATTTATCATATATTAGTTTTATAAAACAATCTTGAGCTTTAGAAAAAAATATATTTGGTTTCATATTTTTCATGGATTAAAATTATGTAAATTTTAATCTGTTAGTTCTGTCATGTATGATTCCTACTTGTGTAATTTAGTTTCACTTGCATTTACCCATAAAAAACAGTGAACAAAACAGCATTCAAATATCTAAAGTAGCTCTAGTCTCTGAAGTTTCCGTCCAGGCCTTTTTAAGTTTCAACTATGAGTTTTAATCATTAGCCTCTCATTCAAATACATGGAATCTTGCACTATTGCTCATGTGGAAAATATTAGATCATCAATCTGTATTTTTATGCGTGTTTGTGGAGAGAGATTAAGTTCCTAAAGCCTTTCCAACTCTGACAGCAATGAAGTTTTCTTCCCATTCCTCATCACAAATGGCATGGTTTGAGATGGACCAAAATGAAATGACGCTTAAGAATATGTTCTAATATTTCTTGCATAACTTTTTCTTAATGCTAAAGGGGGCAAAAAGATGATGCGGTGGAAATTTTGAATTTTATTTACTTTAGAAGTTTTAAATGTATTGTCATCGTGTGAGACTAAATCTATTCCATCTAAATCCAAATGTATAATGTGTAAGTTTTCTATAAATAAAAGAGATATGAATATAATGAAACAATGAAGGAGCTATAGGACCTCAAATGACCCTGAACAAACTTTTTCTTTGTTTAGAGAAAATTAACCGCATAATCCACTGCTAAGTGATGCATAATTATGATTTTGTCTACATTCAACTTTCTCTTAAATTATTAAATAGTTTCATCTCAACCTTATGTGTAACCGTCACATTAAAGGTTGATTATGGACATTTTGATTAATTATAACATACTCTTTCTTTATGTGTAATTGAGTGAATTTTGAGTACTATGGTTCTCTTTAAGCTCTAAATTGTATGTTACATGTTTTTTATTTTCTTACTCCAATCTTAATTTGATTGGCTTGATTGATGTGTTTCAGGTTGGGGAGCCTAATTTACTTCAGTTTGGTGAGTCTATGGGAAACCGAGTTTACAGGGAAGAAAGAGTTAGTCTACCCAGTGAAATTGATGTCAAGAAGGATAAAGGTGTTTATGTTGGTGTTGAAGAGGATGCCGATACTCAAACTGGGACTCAAGATGATGGTTTGGGAGATATCTGGCAGGAGATGTCAATGGCATTAGAGTTCTCCAAGGTATTTTACGCTGCCATTAAAATGTAATTGGTGGATATCCTTTCTATTTTCCTTACTATCTTTTGAAAAAGCAATGCATGTGCCTTTCCAGAAATAGTTTGTGTCTAGATTTTGTCAAGTCTTATTCTTCTCTGTATTGGATTACAATTGTGCAAACATAAATGTAGTTGCTTTTTTTTTTTTCTAAGCTGTAGAGACAACTAAGCACTCTTGGTTTTTTTCCCCCTGTTGTTACTTTGGTCTCATTCAAAACATATTGGATCTTGTGCATTTAGGCTGAGGAGGTGTGGAAAAGTATACAGAGTAAAGCATGTAAGTGCGAAGAGTGCATAACCAGATAATTTTGCTTGATGAAAGTAGTTCATTATCTAACTCGCGTTTGACATTATTTATTAGCATATATAGACATGAAAGACGGTTTTATTTATCAGAAATTTCCTATAATTATTTTCGTTTTGAGTTTGCGCTATGTTCTGATTCTAAACGTCTTGGTCTTATTCTTTATGGTGTATAATTATCATAACTGTTTCTGGTTCTGCCAATTGGAAATAAAACCTTGCATTGTTGCTTCTTTTATTTTAGGTAAGATTTTTTTGAATCTGCTACATGCTTCTCTCCTTCATCGGAGAATAAGAGAACTCTATAATGTAATCAGTTAGATTGTTGTAATTATTGAACTGCAAGGAATTATTATCCCCTAGAAAGGATGACCTATATTCATTATGACTTATGATGCTTTTGGTAGGATGTTTTTGAGGATCCTTCAAGTGAACGCATGTCTGAAGATGATGAAGACTGTGATCATTCTTTTGTCTTGAAGGATGATCTTGGTTATGTGTGCCGTATTTGTGGTGTTATCGAGAGAGGAATTGAGACTATAATTGACATCCAATATAACAAGGTAAATCAAGCTTATGCTATTGACAGTGTGATTTCTGACATCGTGTTGCAAATTAGGTTTTAAATATCTCTGATTTCATTCTGGATTTATATGCTTGAGCTTAGAGCAAAACTTTGGAATTGCTGAGTAGGATATAGTTAGTTGTCGATAGGATGAACTAAATTGGAGGAAGTCTGTATATTTTACTTCATAGAGGGACCTGTTGTCAGGCAAAGTTGCCAAAAGATGAGCCTTCCTGCCTGTGCCTTCAGCGCTTTTTCCCAAGCTACATACTGAATGCAGGCATACATTCAGAATAGATATGTGTCAAGCCTCTGCTTTTGTTTTCTATTCTATTCCATTCATTTTTTATTTTTTTGCCAAAAAAAGGGTGGGGGGCAAATACTAACAGACCAAAAAGATTAAGCTGTAGCAATAGAATCAGATTTTAATGTAGCTTACACCAATATTAAACGTAAGGTAGCACCACCTATAGGTCATCCTTGATGTGCCGATTTAGTTGTGCATGTGTTTCACCATGAAGTGATCTTTGAAACTTATTCAAAAGTGAATGGCTTGCTTCTAGAGTAGTTTGGCTGAGATCGTGTATTTTACTATGAAGGCCAGTCTGTATCAGGGATCTTTACCCATGTTACATTTGGTAGACCTGCTAATCTAAGGTCAAGTTGTGTCTATTAGCTGTACTGGAAAATGAGGTTAAACTCCAGTATTTTGTTTATATTTTCTCATTTAGAGGTGCCTTGTGTTGCCTCCTTTAGTTTTCATTTTATCAATAGATGCACACATTCAAATTTGGGTTGATTTATTGGTTATGGCAGTGTTATATGCATTAAATAACACTGACTCGAGTTTCTTTTCTTTTTTCTTTTAATATATATTTTTTCGAAAGTTGTATTTATATGTTCAGGTTTAGTTAAATCCAAGTAATAGGACTTATCAACTCATTCCTGGCCAAAAAATTCATTGTCTGAGTTTTTCCCTTTATCTATGCAGGCCAAAAAGAATACACATAATTATGCATTAGAGCCACGAAATGGCAAAAACAGAGAGTCAATTGAAACTGGAATTAAATTTTCTGAAGATGAGTTAACAATAACTGACATAACTGCTCATCCAAGGCATATGAAGCAAATGAAACCTCATCAAATAGAAGGCTTTAATTTTCTTCTGAGCAATTTGGTGGCAGATCACCCTGGAGGCTGCATCTTGGCCCATGCTCCCGGATCTGGAAAGACATTTATGATAATTAGCTTCATGCAAAGTTTCCTGGCCAAATATCCACATGCTAAACCGCTAGTTGTGCTTCCAAAAGGCATCTTGGCTACGTGGAAAAAGGAGTTCGAGACATGGCAAGTAGAGGATATTCCACTGCTTGATTTTTATACTGTAAAAGCGGATAATAGGTCTCAGCAATTGGAGGTGTTGAAGCAGTGGGTTGAGTGCAAGAGTATCCTTTTTCTGGGGTACAAACAGTTCTCTACCATAATTTGTGATGGTGGAACCAGCCAGACTGCTGTTTCTTGCCGAGAGATGCTGCTCAGAGCACCTTCAATTTTAATTTTGGATGAAGGGCACACACCAAGGAATGAGAACACTGATGTGTTACAATCCCTTGCAAAAGTGCAAACAACTCGAAAAGTGGTACTTTCAGGAACTCTCTATCAAAATCATGTCAAAGAGGTATTTAACATATTGAACCTTGTTCGACCCAAGTTTCTTCGGTTGGATACTTCAAAATCAGTAATTAAGCGTATAATGAGTAAGGTGCACATAGCTGGAGTGAAGAAGCAGTTGAAAGCTGGAGCAGAAGCAGCTTTTTATGATTTGGTGGAGCACACACTGCAGAAGGATGAAAATTTCGAGAGGAAAGTCTCAGTCATCCATGATCTACGTGAGATGACCAGCAAAGTTCTTCATTACTATAAAGGGGATTTCTTGGATGAGCTTCCTGGACTTGTTGATTTCACTGTTGTGCTCGGTCTTAGTCCTAGACAGAAGGATGAAGTTCAGAAGTTAAGAAGGTTTCAAAGGAAGTTCAAGATTTCATCTGTTGGTAGTGCTGTTTATCTCCACCCAAAACTGAATTCTTTGTCTGAGAATTCTGTCACAACAGATGATAAGATGGATGACTTGCTAGACAAACTAGATGTCAAAGAGGGAGTCAAAGCAAAATTTTTTCTTAATATGTTAAATTTATGTGAGTCAGCTAGTGAGAAGCTCCTTGTTTTTAGTCAGTATCTCATTCCTTTGAAATTTTTAGAGAGATTGTCGGTGAAAATGAAGGGTTGGCAACCAGGAATTCAGGTTTTCTCAATCACGGGTGAATCAAGTACTGATCATCGGGAGTGGTCTATGGATCGCTTCAACAACTCTTCTGATGCCAAAGTTTTCTTTGGATCTATTAAGGCTTGTGGAGAGGGAATTTCTTTGGTGGGGGCATCCCGGATTATAATCTTGGATGTTCATCTTAATCCATCTGTGACCCGCCAAGCAATAGGCCGTGCATTTCGCCCTGGCCAAAAGAAGAAAGTGTACGCGTATAGATTGATTGCGGGGGATTCTCCTGAAGAGGAGGATCATAGTACTTGTTTCAAGAAGGAATCAATTGCAAAGATGTGGTTTGAGTGGAACCAATATTGTGGCAACCGAGATTTTGATATGGAGACCATTAATGTGAATGAGTGCGACGATCTCTTTTTGGAAAGCCCCTTGTTAAGGGAAGATATTAAGGTTCTGTACAGAAGGTCAGTCGTTTTATTCAACAACATTCTCATTTATTTCCTCTTGGTTCTAGCATTCCAACTTCTATTCTCCATATTTTTCAGGTAGATGCTGGGACCCTGGGCCAAGGCTGCCATGGGCACTAGAAAGAGGATCAGGCTGCTTGTCGTGCACAAGTAATTTCTCATTTCTTTTTGTTGTTGTTCTATCCTTGGATATGTTTCCTGGTTTATAAACTTCTAAAAGCAATGTAGGCAGGTAGCTTGAAAACAGTATCAGTCAATTCCTTGTAAATCAAATGACCTTTTTTGGCGGTTCTCGGTGACTTTGCCCTTTCCTGGACCAAAGGATCGGTAATGGAGCTAGGAATTAAGTAGATGCTTACTATAGTACATGTAAGTTTGTGTGCTAGTTTTGAAATGGGTTAAGCTGTTAGATCTCTAGAATCAGTTTTCTCGTATTATCGACAAGAACCCTCCTCTCTTCTGATGTAGGCATGGGTAAATATTTCTTGAAATTTTAACCTCATGAAAATTGTAAATGATGCTATCCGGGACTTCTGATTGACTAATGGCCTTCTTAATTGCATAGAAACTCTAATGTATGCATGGAATTTCCGGTTGTTGGGCTCGGCTGTGGAGAAATTTGTCATGCAATTTCCTGTTTGACTGCATGCTTCCCTTGTTCCATTTGTTGCAATCGAGCTCCGCTCAATAAGATTGAATCAAGTTCGAATTTATTTAAAATTAAATTTAAATAATTTATAAGTATAAATATCTTGTTTAAATCCTTAAACACGAATGTACCTTTATTTCAAATCCGGATTTTTTTTTATTGAATACTAAAGCTGCAAGTACTTTTTACATTTTCCCTTCACGTATCACACAAAAATTATGTATCTTTACAAATATTCTGACCCTCCAATCAATTTCTTGACATATTACAACTGTGTTTTTATGCATTCACATAATCATTTTTCAATATCTTGGCAAGCAAGACGAATGTTAAAGATGAGTTGAGAACCTGGCAGTCGCTTCTCCCCTTTCTTCTCTCCACGAGAAAATATTACGAAAGATTAACCAATGTAAATCTGCAGTCAAGTACATTTTCATGCTACAAAATCATGTAGTAGATGTGAGGAACTGAACCTGTTTTGCCGGTTACCCGGAGTAATGCATTCAAAATCCGGTGTTTTGCCGGCAGCTCCTACAGACGATGATGCTGCAACATTGTATATTATATCATCCCCTCTCATTGCAACAAAATTTTGATGTCCCCCATCAGAGGCTGAGATAGGTATATTAACAGTGCCACCCTCAGACTTCTGCAATCCCAAAGTCAGAGATACACCGGTTCCATTTCCAAACCTCCCTGATTCTGACATGTGGTAAGCTGCAGCAGCAGCAGCTGCCGCCATCATAAACCGATCACTTCCGCCACTATCTGAATGAGAAATTGCATCAGGGAAGAGGTTAGAGTCATCTACATTTTGGAAACCAGTTCCAGTAATCGATCCTGCCATGGCTGCGTCGGGAACATTGTCTGTTTCGGAATCCATCAACTGTCTGGTGCTACACCTCTCTGGGGCTGATGAACTCCCATTTTGTTGCACATCTTCACCTGTGTCTTCAGAAGTCCTTGTATCGCCTTTTGTTTCTTTGACAGCATTTTCAGACGAAGAATTCGAGTCCATTTCCACATCCGCAAATTCTTCCTTGTACATCTCTTCGACCATAGGCTTCCAAAGACGAACTCGTGCATTTATAAACCAATTGGCAACCTAAGCAGATGCAAATATATCATCAAGGCATCAATAATAAAACATAGAGAAACAATGTCATCGTCTACAGATAGTCCTAATCAAATTCTTCATTTTGTTGATTTTTTTTAAATATCTGTCCAATACATTTTCGAATATGGGTATGAGAATATAATAATCAAATATATGAATAAAAAACTTACAAAAAATTGAATATACCCATGTCGAACACATATCTATATCCGCAGCTCACTTGAATCCAATCATAGGGTCTAAAGAGAGAGTATTGACAATATTAAAAACTAAAGCAGTACTACTATATTCTAGCCATTAGTAACTTGCAAGTAACTATGGGCAGAGGTCAGAAGGCTACCGAATTACTCACTGCTAAAGTACTCACTGATATGAACCTCCAAATACATAGGGAAACTTATAAAAAATTAAATATGTCCCATGTCAAACACATATCAGTATCCAACAAATCCGAGTCCAAGTAACACAGGTTATATAACCCCAATTTAGTATGCACTGCCAATCGCATCTGCTTCATTTTAGGTTAGTAACAAGATTAGTTTGTGATTTACCTGACTTCTAGTCAAGCCTGTCTGTCTTGCTAGCATGATCTTATCAGAGTCCTTTGGGTAGCTGGAGAACAACAGGTGTAGAAATAAGTACGAATTGAGGCACTTACATTTTTTAGAAGATCAAAGATTTGAGATTTGATAAATTAGTGACGATTGTTATGTTGTCGAACTTACGGATGAAGAAAGTGCTCGAACAGCCAAGCACGAAGTATCGAAACAGAGCTTTCAGGCAGCCCTCTCTGAGGCCTCCATGAATGTTGTTGCATCAGTCCAAGCTGCTGAAGAGCTCTCTGTTGCCGCAACTGCTGATCCACAAAACGCAGACGAGCTATTCCTACTCCTTTACCATCTTCCGATGTATCCTGCTCCCCGAGACTTTCCTGTGTTGCCCAAATTTGACCATTGATTGCGTCACGCAAGCATCGGAAGTGGCGGGATATAGTCTGAAGTGCAAGCGCTGTGTAAGGCTTTGCGGCTCCACACCCTGTGATCGCATCTAATGATGATGCTACAATCTGCATCTGATGATAATACTGTTTATACCTTCTATTAACCTGCAGCAACAACCATTCAGTATTAGTTTGACATCATGTCCGAAACATATTCGATTAAGGTTATGGAGACATGACCCTTCAAATACATGGAAAACTTTAAAAAAAAGTTTAACCATACTTGGGTTGGACACATACCCGTACCCAACACTCACACCAGAGTCCTAGTAACATAGGCCAATAGCATTCATCTTACAAGTCCCGGTTGATCTCTATACGTGAAATTGATTACAAGAAAGGGGAGAGATTTGTGTAAAAACATTAGCAATGAGAAGGATGATGCCCACATAAGATGCTAATAATTTGATCAAACGAATCGATTGACATAAAAAGATTCATAAAAGAAATTTTCCAAGGCAAAGATGATAGCTATGTTGCGTCAACTCTTCATTCTTTTTGAAGTATTCATGACTGGCTTATATCTAGACATAAGTACGGAGATTTGATCTTCCAAAGATTCTTCAAATATATGGAAATAAAAAAAAAAATTGAACATATCCATAACCGACACCCAAATTCAAAATCTGAGTAACATAGGATGAGAGATACCTCTGTCATTTTAGTTACAGCAATCAATCAAACAACAAGAAAGAACAACGCTCTGCCTATCATAGCTACGGATTGCAGATCGTTGACAATTCAATTAATCTAAATGACAAGAAATTTCCCATCTCAACTATACAGAATTGCAGTTTTATAAATTTTATGATGAAGAAGCTAGAACAGAGCCATACATTACACTGAATATAATTCATGCAGTATATGCTATTGTGCTCCGACTCTGCATTTTTCTTGAAATATTTGTTCGACAAATATTTGGATGGTATGGTGATAGAACCCTCCAAATACATAAGACACTTAAAAAAATTGAACATACCGGGGTTGGACATATACCTGTAATCCAACGGTCAATCCCCAAGTCTGAGTAACATAGAGTGAAAGTCCAAGATAAAACACAAAAGAATGTTTTTACCTCATCCAACATGGATAATAGCTTCGTTAACTTGCTTTGTAGGTCTTGTTTGTGAGCATGTGAAAGCAGGTTTGGAGAGTTACTGGATGATTCTTGCTGATTTGAGAGCACGTTTTTTGATCCTCCATCATCCTCCTTCGAGCTCTTCATCCGGCTGTCTTCTGAGCTTCGGTTTTTCTCTCCATTTGACTGCTTTAGAGCCTTTTGAACATTAACGACTTCATTGAGCAGTTGTTGCGCTGCCTTGAGATACTTGGAATTAGGAATAGTGTTTGCGATACTCGACATTCCATATGCAGATAAATACCCTTTATTCGAATCTTGGTTGCCTCCAGAAAAAGCAGGTGGAAGATATTCTGCGTTTCTCAATGGTTCATCTCTTGAAGAGCTACTCCGGCTACCACCCTCTCCGGTAAGTGATGGATTAGGACTCAAGAACGAAGCAAAACCCGAATTCGGATTTCGATAGGGGATCGAATTCATTTGAATTCCAGAGGGAATTTGAGTTCCAAGGCTTAGGGATAATCCTTGATCTTGCAAGTTTTGAGCACCGTGAAGGATGTTAGCAGTACCGGCCGTTGGATGCATAACTAGAAGCTCATTTCTACCTTCCCTCCAAGCGCCGAAATCATGCTCCCCGACTCGCGATCCACCGAGATTCGACAAGATTTCTTGCTGCTGCGAAGTCGAATCCAAAACTTCCACAGCCTGAATCTCAATGCAGTTATTTTGTTGCTGAGAATTCCCAGCAAATGCATCCGAATACGACCCAGAATTCGTATACATAATCGTATTACCAGTAAGAACCGATCCCTCCAAATATGAACCAGGCATCGATTCCCTTAAACAGATTATCGAAGCAGTATCTCTTCGATCATTAGACCCAGTGAAATAAGTATCCATAATATTTCTCTCGATCTTGAAACTTTCCTGATCCACCCCTTCAAGGCACGATTTAAATAGTCATGCTATGAACTGAAAATAGGCAATTGAAATAACTTCCATCATAAACAATTTCGAGCGACTTTCAAAAATAATCGTATAGATTTCAAAACTTAAGAAGAAAAATCTTACATACACATCTTAGTCTCAATCAAATACATAATAGAATAAGTCATGCTACTATAACTACTCAGTTTCTTAACTTTCTATTACAAATAGAAGCTTTAATAGATAACTATGGAGTTTAAAACTAAAATAGTCTTCAGCAGACAACACTGAAAACTTTAAACAAACGAGTTCAAAAGAGCAATCTCTATCTATATTGCTCCGACTCTTCATTTTTTTTTTTAAATAACCATGTCTGACGCATTCTTAGACATGAGTATAGAGATATGATCAAATTGAACATACAACGCATACCGTAGTTCTCTATGCATGAGCTCATCATATAGCAACTAAGAGAAATCTACAATCACTTGAAAATAAATCTCATGAACATTCAAACAAAAACTGAAAACCAAGGTGACATGATAATAAAAAAAAAATCAAACAAACAAGACAAACCCATAATTTGTAAAATCCCAATATACAACTTTCTTATGATGATAATCTTGTCCAGACATAGAAGAGGAAAAAGAGAAGATAATGGAGACAGAAACTTGGGGGAAAAAAGAGAGACAATTTCTATATCACTTTGGGTTAAGAAAATGAAAGATAAAGTCAAGAATTATTTTACAGATTAATGAATAAAAAAATACCTGAAAACCAGTAACAGTTGTGGGAGTTTTGGGGAACAGGAATTCTCAAAAGAAACATCACACGATCCGCTGATCATAACAAAAATCCTTACAAAAAAAACAAACACTGTCATCCCAAGAACCCAGAACAACAACACTTTTCAATCGAAAGTTTTGCACATATCGAACTAAAAATCTAAAACAAAATAAACCCAAACTTTAAAAAAGCTTCTATTTTTAGATTGTTGCTCCAAATAAAAGGTAATAGTAGTAATAATTCAAACTCAAAGAGAGATAGAAGAAGAAGAAGATAAAAGAGCAATGAATGACTTATATCACTTTTTTTTTTGGGCTACTTTTTTACTAAATCATATATTCTTCTTATCCATCATTTCCATCAAAACCCACGTGAGAGATTCATACACAAAGTCACAAACTTAAACCCAATGCCCCTCTCTCTCTCTCCCTACAAAAGATGATAGCTTTTTAAGATCTTTTTGGAGATAAAAGGAAAGGGAAAGAAGAAAAAAAAGAAAAGAACTTTTTTGCTTTTTTGAGGTTCTTGCTTTGAAACCCAGTTGTAGTAGTTGGTACTAGTTGACTTTTTTTTTTTTGCTTTTTCTATCAAATTATTCCACTTCTTCTTCTTCTTCTTCTTTAGGTTCTGTTGAGAGAATTGTATGGTTAAAGAGTTCTGTCTTTTAACTACCAGTCGGTGGACCTAACAACTTCCCTTAAACCCTCTTGCTTTCATCACCATAGAAGCTCTGGTTTCTTCTTCTTTGCTGCAATATCCACCATACAAGCCAACAATCATTTCCATTCTCTGATTTTTATTTCATTATATATATATATATATATATTTGGTGGTATTATTTTTTATTTATTTAATCTACGACTATTACTAGTCTTTGTTTATTTATTTATATAATATGCATTTTAAACGTGAAAGGTGGGGCAGTGGGTGCCCATTCAACTTGTCTTGTTCTTCTAACTAATGTTTAGTTTAGACTCCATGGTTCTCTACTTTTCTTTATTTATGCTTTTATCCACTATATTTGTTTATTATTGCATCATGATCTTCATATAAGTTTTAATTTTTAATCTTTTTAAATATGCAAATTAAGCATTTAAGTTAGCTATAATTAGAGCTATGAGCCAGGTAAAGTCAAGTAGATTTAGACAGCAAAAAATATATATATATATTTATCCAAGATTCGATTTCGATATGCTCTAACTGACCTTTAAGATTCTTTTGAATATTAAAAATAAAATATATTCTAAATTTTAAATAAAAAATAAGTAAGTCGGGTTAGGTTAGAAAAAAAAATTTTTAAACTTTATTCAAATTCCAATCAAAATCAGATGGAATTATTCCTTTAAAAAAAAGTAAAATGCAAGTTTTTTTTATAAATATAATTTTTAGACTTTACTAACAAGATCAAAAACATATTATTTTAAAATATATTTAAAAAATAATAATTTAAAAAATAAAATATATAATAATTTTTTAATATTGCTTTTAAAATTAAAAAACTTTCACTACGAGTGGTGTATCAAAATAATACTCAAAAATTAAATTTTGACAATAGCGACAACCGTTTTTTTATTGGTACTGCAGTGGCCCTTTGGTTCGGTATTGGAGCAACATTAACGATTGATAAATCCCTAACTTTAGGTCTTTTTTAAATTAAATCAATTTAAAAATAAAATATCATGATATGCGTATCTAAGGAGTAATCACTTCAAAATCAAATTTATTTAATTTTGGTCTGAATCTAAACCCTAAACCCTTAAAATAAGCTAAAGTTTAGATAACCCAACATCTTTATCTTAATTGTCTTTAATCTAGAAACCTTTTTTTTTCCTTTTTTAATTTTCAAACAATACCTAACTATGAGAAAAAGAAAGTATGAAATATGCTTAGGTTTTCATTGAAAATTGATCAAAACTTTCTCATCATTTTCGACTCGTTGACTACCAAAGAAAATAATCATTTCTTTTATCTATTCATACAATTAAAGGTCATTTTCTTTTTGATTTATAAAGTTTTGCCAAAAGAAAGTATAAAATGAGGCCATTTTTGGAGGATTAATGATGGTTAATAAGGAAATTATAATATTGGTAATATGGGCCATGCAACTCCAATTCCCTTTATTTTTTTATAGAAATATAAAATAAAATATTATGCAATTATATATATATATGAATATCTTAAAATCTATATATAATACAAATTATTAATGTAATAAAATTTATAGAAATATAAAATATCTTAAATATGATTATGATATGATAAAATATATAAATATAATACGGATAAATAAATGATCAAAAACAGAGATTACTAGAAAGACTATCCATTTCACAAGTTTATGCATTTTATATTGCTATCAAGTTTAAATAAGCATTCAAGTAGATCAAAAATTTAAATTTCGATATTTTTAACTTTTCGTTTTAGTTTTAGAACATGATTCTCTTTGTATCCGAAAAAAATTTAAATTGTATTCTTCACATGCGAGTTTTTCCTTTTATCAATATACTTTTTAAAATTTTTATTACCGAAATAAGGTACTCTTAAACTTTTATCTAAAATAGAGGTAATTTAAGCCACTTGAATGACAAGTTGTTATTTTTCCTGAAGTATGAATTTGCTAAAAGAGAGTGAAGAGGTGGCTAACCCCCCAGCCTACGGAAAAGCCTTTTTCTTTCTGGTCTACATCAAGTGTAATGAATGCCCCACGATCTGAATCAGAAAGGATCGTTAAAGGAGATGTTCGACACGAACTCGAAGAGGAACTGCGACAAAGCAGATCCTTCGAAGGTAGGACGGCTTGTGTTGTGTCGTAATTTGAGATTCGGAATTGAGCCATCGGTCAAAATAGTCATTGATTTGAATCTCAATTTAATCTTTTCAACCTTATGAACACTAGATAATAAAATTCAATAAAAGGTTTGGCTGCTAATATATTTATTTATTAATTTATGACTGATTGGAGACGCAATTCCCACGTTTTTCATTCAAAACACTCCAACAAAAAAAAAAAAAACACTAATTAAACGTGTTGTTTAGCTTAGAAGACAAACTTAGCCAAAGTAAACAAGCAATAATTGTCGCTTATAAACAAAGATCAACTGGTAAACTAAACCAAACTACGTTAGTTGTTAGTTACTAATTGATTGGGGGTAAAGCATTTTGGTAATAAAAGGAAAATCATAGGACTAAACTGACAAAAGGCCAAAAATGCTGCCCATGGGATCGAGGAAGGGGAATAAGGCACTGTTTGAATTGATTTTGAAAAAAAAAAAAATTATCTTAATTTGAATTTAATATGAAATTGATTCGAGTTAAATTTTATCGATTTAAATTAATTTAATTTATTAATTTTTTTAAATTTAAAAAATATATATTTTTAAATATTTTTAAAAAATTTTACTAATTTAAAAATATTTTTTTATTTTTTATTTTATAAGAAATTAAAAATTCAATTCAATTTTAATAATTAAAATTTTTAAATTATAAATTAAAAATTAAATTAATATATGTAAATTCAAATGAAAATTAAATTAAATATTTTAATTCAATTTTTAATTTTTTCGATTTTTTTTTCCAGCACGCGGAGAAGGGGAGAAAAGCTTTGACGTGTTTGTGTTGGCTGCAGGAAAAGATAAAAGAGATGTCATTCCCTCGGGATGGCCAAAAGAGTAAAGGAAGAAAATCTATCGCTATGAAATAAGTGGAAAGATGTGATTGGTTGGTGGGAGCAACCCAAGATTCAGATTTGAACCCCTGCGATATAAATATAATAATAATATATAAATATATTAAAAGTTAGATAACATAAATTATTAATAAATTAAATTTTATATAATAATAATAATATTTTTAAAAAAATTATGATGTTTAAAAATATACTAAAATAATCTAAATATATAAATAATGAGATTAAAAAATATTTTATTCTGGATATAAATAATTTTTTTATTTTTATGCTTAAAGATTATTTATTTGTTTATTATTTTATTTTTTAATTTAATATATTATTATATTAAATTAAAAAATAATGTATTAGTTACTCTTTTTCTTGATATCTATACCTTTATATAAAAAAAATCTCTAGTCAAGGGATTGGGATCATATCTATTACTTTTTTATTCATTTCATTCAAATATATTTATTAACACTATTAATATCTATAAGATTCATTTATGAATTGTCAAAATCAAATTTATTTGTAGTGATTAATGTTATATTTTTTAATAAAAACTAATAGAGGAGATCTTGACATCTCCACATTTGTTTTATTTTTTACTTTTTTTAATTTTTGTTTAGATTTAAATTTACACTTATATTTTAAATTTGATTTATTTTATTATTTTAAAATAATATATTTTAAAGAGGCTAATCTATACCTTATACATAAAAATAAAATTCCTAAAGGGATATATGTCAAACACATGGCAAGCTTCTTTGCTCGACATGTGGTGGGCTTTTTTTAATTTTTGTTTAAATTTAAATTCACAGTTATATATTAAATTTTAATTTATTTTATTATTTTAAAATGATATATTTAAAAAGTTTAATCTGCATGATAATTTATAAATTGGTTTTATATTCCCATCTTACTGGTTCGAGGGAAATAGTTATTTATTAATTATTTTATGGTTTTTAATTTTTTTTAAGTTATGTATTCAAAAAAGTTAATTCAT
>JAQSVH010000004.1:2231739-2249187 GCA_029448705.1 Adansonia digitata
GGGGTGGGGAGTGGTGGGTTTAGTGATACGGTTCCTTGGGCATTGCCCAGAATACCCCCTCCCAAGGCCAGTCCAAGCAGGCTTATCTATGCCGGACTTAGGGAGGCAGCCTAGAGAGAAGCAAACTCTCGTCACCTTAGCCAACATCTGTTGTTATAGTTATTTCTGTTTTGAGCTTGGGATTTGCAAGCAGTTTTTTATTTTCAGTAAATTTTGTGAGATTTATGTTGTTTACTCTTTCTTCTTCCTTCTTATGTTTGGGACAGATAGAGTATTTCGGGGTGACTGCTCGACAAGGCAAGTATATGAAGAAGGAGCCAAGGAGATTGCTCTTTCAGTTGTTAGTGGTATTAACTGTAAGTACGGGTATTGGCATCGTGGTGTTTTTTGTTTGTTAATAAACTACTTGGTGAGAAAAAAGCCTGTTTTTTGTTTGTTAATAAACTACTTGTTAATAAAGTACGGGTATTAACTGTAAGTATGGTTATTGCTTCCGATTCCCAGCTAGTATTTTTGCATATGGACAAACTAGCAGTGGAAAGACGTACACCATGACCGGAATAACCGAGTATGCCATTGCAGATATATTTGATTACATAAACAGAGTAATGAAAGTTTAACTAATTTACTTCCATCGTGATGCATTATTGAAAGCATTCTTTACATGATACTTATGTCATCATTGCAGCATGAAGAAAGAGCATTTGTTTTGAAGTTCTCGGCAATTGAGATATACAATGAAGCTATTAGAGACCTCCTAAGTTCAGATAACACTCAACTTAGGCTGCGTGATGATCCTGAGGTGAATAACAACATCAACGTTAGTTTCGTTTTATTGAGTATATGGTTGTTCAAACAAGTTCTTTTTGTCAGAGAGGAACCATTGTGGAGAAAGTCAAAGAGGAACTGCTGAGGGACAGTAACCATTTGAAAGAACTCCTTGCTATTTGTGAAGGTAAAGCATTTTAAAGAGTTCTCTGTTTAGAGGATGATGTTGCAAAATTGCACCTTTTTGTTTTATTATTAATTTTTAATGCACTGCACTAATGCAGCTGAAAGAAGGATAGGAGAGACCTCCTTGAATGAGAGAAGTTCCAGATCGCATCAAATTATAAGATTGGTATGCTTCTTCTGCCCTTATCTTTGTGTTGCTTGAACATTTAAATGCTAATAGCTTACGTATATGACATTTAGTTTTTCCTTTCCTTTTTGGCTTACCATGATGGAGTTCTAACTTCTGTAGACTATTGAAAGCTCCAATCGTGAGTTCCTAGGAAAAGAAAATTCAACAACCCTTGCAGCAAGTGTGGTATGGCTCATGGAATTTACTTTTACATTTGCAGTTCACTGCACAAGTCGTTCTTCTCAAATTACAAAATAGTGAGTCATGCAAAGATGGTATTTGAATGCAGAATTTTATTGATTTGGCTGGAAGTGAGCGAGCATCTCAGGCATTATCCACTGGTGCAAGACTGAAAGAGGGTTGCCATATAAATCGTAGTTTACTGACTCTGTCAACAGTTGTTCGCAAGCTAAGGTTGATTGAATTATCATATATTTAGAGTGCTTTTTTTTTTTTTCAATCATCTGCAAGAGATCATTAAATATCTAAATTTTTTGGACATTGTTCTGTAATTGTTTAAGCAGGTATTTTGTTACTGTGAGGTCGACTGATTTCCTACTTGTTCCTCTTTTATCGTCACTTCTCAATTTTAAACTGAAACAAAGAATTTGGGGCATAATTTTATGATGGTTTGCTCGTTTAGATTCACAGCTGAATCTTTCAAAATAGCACTAATATTTAAACCACTATTTTGGAGGGTTAGTTCCTTCAATCCAGTTGGATTTTTAGTAATAATTGCCACAAGAATATGTTCAAATACGGAATACTGATGATTTCAGAGAGGAGGCAATTTCTTTTAAAAATATTTATCACCTTTTATTGCTTAACTCATCAATGTGGTGCTCTGTTGGATGCAGTAAAGGCAGACAAGGACATATTAATTATAGAGATTCCAAGCTGACACGCATACTGCAGCCTTGTTTGGGTGGCAATGCCAGGACTGCCATCATATGTACCTTGAGCCCTGCACGAAGCCATGTTGAGCAAACCCGAAACACTCTTCTATTTGCTTGCTGTGCAAAAGAAGTTACTACTAAAGCGCAGGTCAACGTGGTCATGTCTGATAGGGCCTTAGTTAAACATTTACAAAGAGAGGTGGCCAGGTTAGAAAGTGAACTCAGGACTCCTGTTCCTTCTTCCTCAAACAGTGACTATGCAGCTTTACTGAGAAAGAAAGATCTTCAGATTCAAAAGGTTATTATTTGCTTTCAAAACTCACTTGCAATTATAGGTGGACATGCCACCATGTCTGTGTAACTTAATATAAATGAATTTCTGTTATATATGATGTATTTATTTCTGAAATGCTTCCTGCACTACTACAATCCTAAGTTCCATTATACTAGAAGTAAAATGCTTGCACTCGATAGTAACCAGAAGGATTTTGGGGTTTGACTATAAGATAGTCATGCTGGCTCCAAATGTTCTCTCAGATTTCACATAAATCATACCCTTTTGGAAATTTAGGCAGGATCTTATTTTTCCAGAATGAAAGCATTAACAGATTTGCATTGTATGCAACGATGCCTCCTTATCTTGCATGCAATGATCTCGAAAATAGCATTCTGGTGTTAAAATTATAAAGCTTGGGTGATATAAATTTGGATGCAGGATTTAGTGAAATCTAACTGTAGCAAGTAGATGGATACTTCTGCTTGTGGAAAATTAGTCTACAACCAAACTTTTTTATCTTCTGATTAAAAAGCCTATATCCTTTGTAGTATCATATCTGGGGTGGCTGACATGTAAAATGTAGAAGGGAAAGCATAGGCATTTGTATGTTACATGTTGTCTAACGTTGATTACACTGGCTTTGTGCAGATTGAGAAACAGATTGAAGAGTTGACTAAGCAACTTGATATTGCTCAATCTCGGGTTGAGGATTTGCTGAGGATGATTAGAAACGGTCAATATCCAGGACAATTTGTATGTGTTATTGCCTAAATTATGTATCTTTACATGTTAATGTTATGCTTTTTGCTGAATCTAGTGCCTAATTACTATCTTATTCACTTGTTTCTTTTGAAGTATATTATTGATTAAATTTTAATTGCTTAATCACTCGTTAATTGTTCCATTTTTGACCGCTAACCCGTCTTTGCCTTTCTATGATCAGGCAAGGATCAGTTACCGTTCCAATCAACAAGCAGGGGATGTATGGGAAGATGACTGTTCAGCATCAGAGTCAGCTCATTCTAAGCCACTGGATGTGCATGTTCAAAATTTTAATTCAATCCGTTGCTGTGACACAGGGAGTGGAAGTAATTTTGAGGGACCTTATCATGGGCCTATTAAGAATCATGAAGATCATTCCATGTCTGATACTGGGCAAAGCCTGGATGAGAATCCAGGTGAAACTGCTGATGACCCGGATGAATACTGTAAAGAGGTTCAGTGTATTGAGACAGAAGATTCAGGCAAGGATAATAAATCCAAACCTCATGCCTTACCAAATGGTGAAGGTGAAGCAGCATTGGCATTGACATTGTATGGAGATGGAGGTGTGACAGGCCAGGAAACAATGTCTACCCCAATGAATGGAGATAGAGAAGCAAATCATATTCAAAATGGTTTTACGTATGATGCATTGGAGCAGAGACTCCGTCATGTGCAGAAGACAATTGATTCTCTTGTCCGTCCTTACCCTGATGAATCATCCCCAGATTCCCGCGTAGCAGATTTGTCAAGTTCTAGAACCCAGAAGTTGAGTAGGAGCTGGAGTTGTAGAGCAGATGCCATGGTTGGTAGATCTCCTTATGGCGACAGAGAACATAATGAAAGCACCCCACCTAATGGGGTTGAGAAAAACTTTCCTGGGAGACCAGAAGGTTACCCAAAGAAGTTTCCTCCATTAAATTATGGTGCTAATAATATAACACACTCAAGGACTAATTCTCAGTCTTCTCTTGAGAGTGCTTCCATCAAGACTTCTGCGGACAAGGATATTACTAGCATTCATACCTTTGTTGCTGGACTGAAGAAGCAAATTGCCGTTGTCCAGGTGAGAATATGCCTATCCTTTTCCCTTCCATTTCTGGGAAAACTTTAAAAGGTGCACTTGCGCATGTGTCATTTGATTTTATTTTTTTTTTTTGAAAATGTTTGGCACATTCATAATAGGTCCAGGGCACAGTGCTAGAAGCAGATGAGTACGGAAAATATACGAAAGATGTAGGATTGGATCCAATGCATGAAGCATCAGGCACTTCTCTGGATTGGCCTCTGGAATTTGAGAGGCTGCAGAGAGCAATGCTTAAATTCTGGCAAGCTTGCAACGTTTCCTTGGTTCACAGAACTTATTTCTTCCTGCTCTTTAAAGGTGATCCATCCGATTCCATTTACATGGAGGTAGAGCTTAGGAGACTTACATTTCTCAGGGAAACATTTTCTCCGGGAAATCGAGCTGTAGAAGACGGTCACACTCTCAAACTGGCTTCAAGGTTCTCTCTCTCTCTCTTGCACGCACTGATGGTCTAATTGACTTTGTCGAATGATATATTCAAACACAAACTTATACCCTATGTTACTCGGACTTGGGTGTGAGTGTCAGACACGAGTATTTGTCAGACATGGATATAATAATCAGTTTTCTCCGAAATTTCATGTATATGGAGGGTATTTGGAGGATCATATCCCTGTACCCATGTCAGGATTTGCATCGAATACGAATACTTAAAAGAAAAATGAATAGTCGAGCAATGCAGCTTATATCACATTCCTTATTTGAAAACAAGACTTACATCTAAGTCTCTGAAAACTCCGCCAACACAGCAGGACTTTCTTCTCTGAAACTCCATGAGATCTCAGTATCCAGTGTTGGATAATAAGTGTTGCATATTCATGAAGTATGCTTTAGTAGTAGTAGTCGGTATTTATACTCTGGACAACAAAATATTGAGCAGATGGTAATTGGGAAGATCCCAACCAGCCATTAGAGCCTTAGTAAATGCTTGAAGTTTTATTCGTAGTGACAGATGTTGTTTTTATGCATGCTTTCCTGGAACATTATCTCTTGCATCTAATTTTCTTAACTCGGTTAATTTGTCATCGAAACAGTGAGAGAGCTCTTAGCCATGAGAGACGAACCTTGAGCAAGCTGTTGCGTAAAAGATTTACAGAAGAAGAGAGACGGAAACTGTATCGGAAATGGGGCGTCAGGTTGAACTCGAAGCAGAGAAAGCTCCAGCTGGTGAATCAGTTATGGAGCAATAACAATGCCATGAATCACATCAGGGAGAGTGCTGCCGTTGTTGCAAAGCTGATTCGATTTGTAGACCAAGGGCAGGCCCTCAAGGAAATGTTCGGGCTTAGCTTTACTCCGCCGCCACGCCCACAGCGGAGATCCATAGGCTGGAAAGCCAGCATAGCATCCCTTTTGTGAGAGCTTGTTTTTATGCCTAATATTAATATTCGTATGCGTAGCTATTCAAGGTAATTTCTTGAAAATTATAGGCCTTTATGGCATTCTTTTTGTGATTGAAATTGTATTTCATAGACTAGTGCCAAAGTTTAAATCTTTGCTGGAGTGGACTACAGAGCGAAAACTGAGTTCAATGAAATTGCATTTGAATATTCTTAATTTTTAACAAAATTTTTTCATATATTTAAAAAAATTATATTTTTATATTTATGTCTTGATACGATATAAAAGAATTTAGAAATGTGGCTTTGGTGATAACAATCACTTATTCGATTGCACAAAAAAGCATACGACAGAGCTTTTCTACACGAGATTAATTGGGTAATGCATACCTTAAAAGAGTATATTTGTCAAGTCGGATTATGTTGACACTTCAAAAATTTTGTTCAAGATTTGGCCTAACTCATAAAACATCATAATTTAAAAGGTTAAAAAACAAAAAATATTCACATTGATGATTTTAATAATTCAAAATACATTCTAGAATTGAAATAAAATAAAATAGATTTTATTAATTAAATTAATATCTTGGGATGGATAGGATTCGAAATACTTGTTTCAGCCCGATTCGTGTTGAATACTTAATCTTTCAATAGATTTAAAAATCATATAAATCTAATAATTCATAAATTTAATTATTTATATCATTTTATTTTTTTTTTCATGTCATAATATTTATAAATATTATATATTTATATAAAATTTTCACATGAAGAATTCGTGTTTGTAAAATTTAAAACATTGTGTATTCAAGTTTAGATCTCATAGACTTGGTTTGGTGATAGTTACCATGAAACTTTAACATGATTTTATAATAACCACAAATTATTTTACTTTAAACATTTTCAAAATGATAAATTTGACCTTTTATTATAAAAAATTATTTTTTAAAAAATTTAGATTTATAATAATTAATTTGATTTTTTAGAAAAAAATTAAATACTATTAAATTGATTTTATCCTTTTGGAATGTTTAAAATAATTTTAAATTATATATCACTGGAATTTAATAATAATTAATTTTTTTTAATAAAAATCAAATTTGTTCATTTTTAAGTATTTAAATTAATATTAAATTATACGTCATAGATTAATAATATTTGTGGCTATTATTAAATCATATTAAAATTTCGTAGTAACTACCACATAATCAACTTTATGAGATAGTAACTCTACGTATTTAAATTATTTTTATATTATTTTATTATTTAATAAAAAAATTTTAAGAAAAAGTTTAAAATTGGAAATATCCAAATATAAAAGTTTGCTATTTAATGTTTAAGAAGAAAAATCGACTGATATATCTTTTTATAAATTCAATGAAAGCACCAACTAAAGCCCTTTTAATTAGTTAAACGTCAAAACGCTGCGTTGAATGACCACAAACGATGTCGTTTTTTAATTTCAAGATGTCCGTGGTCTACAGTCTTTAGACCAACGCTTTCCCTACCAGAAACGGAGTACGAAGAACCTGAGAGAGAAGAGTCCAGACTCTGGGAGAGAAGCAAAAAACAGCCGAAAATGAGCGGAGCCACGACGGCGGCGTATTTAGCTCGAAGAGCAGCTCAGAAAGAGAGGGTTCGGATCCTCTACCGCCGTGCCCTCAAAGATACCCTCAACTGGGCCGTCCATCGCCACCTCTTCTATCAAGATGTAAATCCTCTTTTCTTTTGTTTTTTTTTTTTTTTTCATTCTCCAAAGATCTCATCTTTTGACTATCTTATTTTTAATTTGTGTTTTTAATTAATTGTATCTTTGATTTTACTTTTAGGCCTCTGATCTTCGCGAAAAGTTCGAAGCCAACAAGCATGTGGTTCGTCTTCCTTCGTTTCCTACTTTCACATTTTTTATCGTTGTCTTTATTTTCAATTGATAATATTTAGTAATAAACTTGAATGAAGATTTGTTTAGTCTTAAATTGTACTTTTTATTGTAATGTGAATTTTTTTTTTTTGGGGGGGCGTCTTTTTCTCTTCTTTTTTTTCTATGATTAAAAATTGAGCTCGTTGAATTTCTGCGTTGAACATTTTAGTATTTGAACTGTTTGGATTTTGATGGTTTTAATATTTTGGTTGTTTTGGCTTTGCACTTTGTATCTTTGATGATGTTGCATTGTACAATTTGGGTTATTTTGCAGGAAGATCTTGACACAATTGACAAAATGATAGCAGCGGGTGAAGCAGAGTATAATAAGTGGCGGCATCCTGATCCTTATATCGGTAAGTACTAGAATAGTACGTATATGTTGTTGGATTTATAATATAATTTTCATTTGAATTATAATGGGATATGAGAACTTTTTTTCTTTTTTTCCTGATGCGTAGACTTATCTCAAAGAGACACTTGTATTAAAGAAGGGGAGAGTTAACGGATTGGATGTCGAATGTTTATGTCATCTCTGTAATTCTTGTGTGGACGGAATTTGTAAATATATTTTTTGGATATGTTCTTTTGAACTTACTTGTGAAACAACTGGGAGAAAAATAGCTCAAATGAAAATGGGATGCATTCTTGTCGATAACTAATTAACTCTTAGTTAGGATTTCGTTTCCTTCTCAGATAAATAATAGTTTAATAGTTGCCTGTGAACTTTCATTGACCGTGAGAAGTACATGAGATCCAAGCCTAGCAGATGTAGGCGAAGAGAATCAATGCCAAACTATTACCATGTCATGTTGCCCCTCATTGCTTAGTGACATCTCTTTACATTCTTGTGTTTGGTCACCAAGAGTTGGTTATTACCCATAAAGTCTTGCTCTTATTATGATGTGTGATTGATTGACTGTGAATATAGGTATGTTCCTTATAAGGTGCTTATTTTCTATTTTTAAACCTATTATGCTGTTTGAAGCTCACATATTATGTCCATTTGCAGTACCTTGGGCTCCTGGTGGTTCCAAGTTTACAAGAAACCCTGTCCCACCGGCTGGGGTAATTGTTTAATTCCTTTCTTGCTAACCAATATGCTATTTCTTTTTTTTTTTTTTTTCACGTGTTCCCCTCTCTGCCATTCTTGTTGTGCTATATGCATTCCTACTTTTGAAGTATTCATGTGTCTAAACCTTTGTAAGTGTACGTGATACCTTATTTTGCTTTTATAGTAGATATGCACTCTAGTTGTTCCTGTTTCTTCCTCTATATTGTCCATAGTATTCGAAAAGTCCAGCATTTGAACCGGAGAATTTGAGATTGTTCCTCTCACATTCCATGCCGTTCTATCTGTTTCCCTTCTCTACGGTTATCCAATGTTCATAATGGTTGTCTTGTATTGTTTTTTATAGCAGATAGTTAGCTTATTTTACAGTCATTTCTTCCTTTAAGCAAGTCCTATTTTATCTTGATCAAGTGTCAAAATTTGATCTGATCACTTGAGAAAGGTGGGGTGATGGGAAGGGGGAAGTTATCTTATCCTACAATGGCCTTTTTATCCTGTTGCTTATCTTCCTGACCTAGATTTTTTTGGTCCTGTCAAGGAATTATTAGTAAATTTCTGATTAGGTTTATCGCTTCTTAATTTTTTTATCCCGTTCTGATATTTCGTTCTTGATGCAGATTGAGATTGTGTATGATTATGGTAGAGAAGACAATGACTAAAACATTATCTTTTGTATCCCAAGAAATAAAAGGTTAGCCACTTACTTTGTTATTTAAATTTACATCTTTCTCTGTATAATTTCCTTATTAAAGTTTTGGTTTGTCTCAAATAACTTGATACTGGTTGGCAGCACTTTTCTATTGCAAGAATCCTAGAGTAATGAGGGATCAAGCGCGGCAACTACTTCGCCTTCATTCAAGTGAGAATGAGATGGAAGCTTTAATAACATTCATGTTGATGCACCTTTTGACTTACCGCTATCTGTTTGGTTTATCGTATAAAGATCATTGCTTTGATTGAAGGTATTGTTGACATTGCGTGGAAGTTTGATGATCATGAATCCTTGTGACAAAATAGTTTTTTTCTAAATCTTATATTTGTTGTCATTTGCGCCCATTGGAGACATTGGGATCAAGGTTCGACATTAAAATTTGCTAGGGTCATCGGTAGACCTATCTATGTGGTAAGCTACATACTTGGGCCGTTGGGCCGTTCTCGTATGGGTCTGGCTTTGAATAAGGATTTGAATAATTTGAGCTTATCTGGCTTAAATTATTATTTAATAATAAAAAAATCTTTTTATTCGAATTTAATTATTAAAAAAAAAATTACCCTGGTAGATAAGTCTAGTCATTAGCTCTAAGGCAAACTAGTATCTCAAGGTTTGTTTGCAACTTGCGTGGTAATATCAGCAAGTTCCATTTTCTTTTCTGATACGGGCTTGAAACTTGAAGGCTCAACAATGTGCAAACCGATCGCCCTGTTTTTGTTTGACATTACAAATGTAATGCAGCTAACATTGATTAAGATAATGCTGACGAATGATGTTATTTTACGGAGGCTTCTTAGCCTCGATTTCTTTAAAATATACAACAAATTCCTTAAATATATCATGAACTCTATGGGACCGAACACCCCAATGTGTCATAAAAAAAATAAACAAACAATATTATCACGAAACTCCTCTATAGGTCGGGTAACCTGATAAAAACGTGATTGTGTGTCGACAAATATTTGATCACGATTGACATCCTGGACATGTAAAATCCTGGGTTGGAGTTCGTTTGATCATCAACATGCAAAATTCATGTTCAATCCGCAATGTTTTCAACACTTTAACCAACAGAAAACGATGAAAAGCGACTCGGATTTCGACCTACATCGGTGATTCCTCCTATAATGCCCGAACAAAACCTCCCATTGCAACGTTTTACATCATTGTAAAACTACCCCCTCCCCCCCAACGTTTTCCTATGCCTTCTCTTTGTTTTCTCTTGGGGAGGCAATCATCAGCCATGGAGGACGAGAAGTTAAGGGCGAGGATGAAGAAAATGAAGCGCAGGCAAGGTGCATCTACGCCGGCATTGTTGCGTATAACAGGCTCTGTCGTTACGATGGCGTTGCTACTGTGGACCATTTGCTGCGGATTTCGATTGACAATGGAACCTTGGCGATACCGTGCCGTCGGGTCTCGGGCGTTCCATGTTGGAATCTCGACAATGGTGTTTGGTTTGTTGTTTCTGATCGTCGGGCTTTCCATTCTGGCAGATCAGTTTTTGAAAATATCGGAACAGTTGCCAGAGCTCTCTGGCATGCATCAAGGTAAAAGTAACGTGGGCGCCTTGCAGTTTTATTTTGTTTCTTTCCTTTTGGCGCGTCTGTCTTTTAAGAAACATCTTTATGATGGAAAACACTAGAAGAACTTGATAATTTTGAGGATGAATCGAATGTATAATCTGGGAAATTTAGTGGAAAATTGCTGGGATATTCATCATGATCTTACACCAGAATTTTCAAGAAGAAATCTGTTAACGGCAGTTAGCCAAGGAAAGACAAAGACCCGAGGTTTAAACTGACTGGTTCATGCAGACATACAACAAATTTAAAGTTAGAATCCCTGAATTCAAAGCTTTATTTAGTTGATTCATGCAGGCATCAGTAGTAGGATTTGATTTCCGACACCAGCTACTCCTTTCCCAATCCTTAAGCTGCAATCTCCCTTGTAAAAAAAAAAAAAAAATGAAACTCATACCTGCAACCCTTTTCTCTTTCTCTAAACTGAGGCCTCCTCATTAGACACCCAGAATTTTTTTTTTTTTTTAATTTGATAGATAAACCAAATTCATAGCAATCCTTCAAATGCCTAAGCAATAGAAATCAGCTTAAAAGTAAGTTCCTAAGCAATAGGAAGGAATATGTTTTAATTGCTTAATTCCTTGAGTGTCTATGCTTTGCTTGCTGACTCTACTCCCATGAAACAGGCCAGGAAACAAGGACGATTTCCAAAGCTATTGGCCAAGCCCTGGTAACTGTAATCACAATATTCGTGATCTTGTGGGCAATGTACACCGGATTCAGGCTTGCAACTGAATCAGGAGAGACCAAGCAACATCTGCTGACGATTTCAATCGGAGTCACCACCATTTTATTTGGTTTAATCTACTTCATCATCGGACTTGCCATTGTTCAGGAGCTTGTACTAGAATTTTGGACCCGATCACAATAGTAATATACTGAAAATTGTAAAGGCAGATGTGCATACTAATGCTGAAATTAATGGAGGATCGAGGCACTGGAACCTCGAGGGTCTTTCGAGCTGATGCTTGTTTTTGGACTCGAACTTTGCTTCATCAACATTGAAACATATACATGTAAAAAAAGAGTGGAAGATGCTGATTTTTGGCACCAATGATTTTCAAAAACACAAAGTGATGTTTCATCTCTTGTACTTTTGATCCAGCAGGTGATTTTTGTGAAACAAATAACATCTGTATTCGTGTTAGATTTGATGTGTATAGCAATATTCAGAAATCAAATCCTTTCCAAAAATCTGGTTTAAGTAAAACATTTGAATATCTGATGCTCTGCATATGAAAGACAAACCCCTTCAATTATACCATGAACATGCATCAAATTCATATCCATTCTTCTTCTGCAGATGAAATCCATATTAGATTTCCAATAATCAGACATTAATTTGTTCATCCTAGAACCATAATTAATGTAACAATATGAGGCTTAATCACCATCACTAGTCTTTTATGTTTCTTTAAGTATTCATGTCCAACACCCACGTCTAACACCTCTGTTCAAGTCATATTCGGATATTAATACAAAATATGACCCTCTAAAGACCCTCCAAATCTACTAAAAAATTTTTTAAAAAAATTGAACACACTTATATACACTCACACCTAAGTTCAAGTAACAGAGTGCTGGGTTTTAGGTGCAGTTTAGATTTGGGTTTTTAGGCATGGAATTGATCAAACCATAAAAAATCATCTCCCTCATAAATTCCACCTACAACTCATTAGCAGCAAGTCCTCTGGAATCCAAAAGCATTCAATCTATAGATGCTATATAAATTCTAAGGCTTGTTTTAACCACTCTAAAATCTGCATCTTCCAAAGACTCAGCAATATGTGCCAATGTCCTAGAAGAAGCCTTATTTGATATTCAGTCTTACAAACTATGAAGTCAAGTATTATATACAAAAATAACATGTTCTGCTTAACAATTTCTGCATTGCAATTAGGAAAGTTTCAAATAGCAACAATTGACAATAATCAGCAGCTTTTTCATACCCAAAATATAAGCTTTTAATTCAACAGTTTTCAAGAAACAAGAACCCATGCCTAAGACTTAAACCCCAGATGTTTAAAGTAACTCATCAAAAAAAATCAGAAAATTGTACAAAAATTTTGGACAAAATGAATTTTTTTTAAGGAGAGTTTGAAGGGGAGAGGTCAAGGGCTGGACCCGGAGATCTCGACCTTATGTTCGATACGCTCTACCATCTTCTCCTTCTTCGGTCTGGAGTTCCCATACGATCCTTTAAATCTCTTCGCTTTCTTTCTCTTCTTCTCACCTCTGCCTCATAGGATCGGCGCCCATGCTGCTGCTACCCCACTCGGTGAAGCAGATTTTAGAGGAAGCCGCCGCTGCGACATCATCACTCTCTTTGCTAATGCGCCACCACTGAATCATCGCCATTTCCTTTTTTTTTCTTCTGCACGTAAGCTTGCAATCAATTGATTCTTTAATTTGACTTCTTGCTTCTTTTGATTTTGATCAACTGGGAAAATGCAGACAAACCATAACGTTCATGTTTTGACACACTAGATCTGGACTTATATATAATTGCGCTTAATGAAAGAATGCTTTTCATTTTAGGAAGTTTTTCCTTTTCTGTACGATCTATAAGAACACAAGAAATGCATATTCTTTCTTTGCAACTAAAATGATCCCCTCTCCATGCTCTCTGGGCAATATGGATATCTACTTAGTAGAGATGTATTTAATTTTTTTAAAAAAAATTTTCACGTATTTGAAAAAATCACATCTTATACTCATATCCGGATATATATAAAACACGAATAGTTTAGAGAACAATACCCAAATATGTATAGAACACAATACTTTAAATAAAATAAAAAATTCGTGTAATAATTCCTAATGTTTGCTGCAGATTATACTGGACTAAGCCTAATCACGATATTTAATAATATAAACTGACCGATGAATAAAATATTTTATATTTAAATTTAATTATAAAATATATAAATATTAAAATAAAAGTAATAGTTAATTTTTTAAACAGTAAATTGAAATTCCCGTTCATTTTTGACATGAGAACCGACAAGATCAATCTTCTGATAATAAAACAGCCGAGATGAATATAAAAATTTGGTTACTTTCATCTATCGACAACAAGCCAGAAAACATTGCAAAATTGTCTGTTTAATTAAGTCAACCCTTTAATGAGTACTTTCCCCCAGTAAATGGCTGGAACTTGGGTTTTTCCTCCTTTTCATTGTGCTCTTGTTTAGCCTGCTTTCCGGATTCCTGCAAAACAAGAGAAATAACCATCTTAATACCTTCAGTCTTGTTATTAAAACATATGTAATAAGCTAAGTTATGATATGCAATTCAACGAAAAGCAGGGAACGAAGAAAAAAAAAAAAGGGCTGTGAACCTGTTTCGTTTCCTTAGGACGGTTGACATTTGATCCGAATACAAGCTTGCCCTGAGCCTGGCTTGCGGTAGTTTGCGAACTAGGACCCGAAGAAAGTTGCCTATTATTGCCATTGGAAACAGAGGATCCTTTGTCTTTGGACCCGGATAAAGAAACTGGTGGACTCTGCTGCTTCAGAGGCTTCCCATCCAAGCGCCTTGCTGTACCAGTAAAGGTGCTGAACTTCAGTTCAGTCTCGGCCGGAGCTTCTTCAACTGAAGAAAAAAAAGAAATGGCTTTTCTTAGTACTGAACATAAACCATCACTAAAAGTTCTATTATGAACTTGAGTGCACTATCCTAACGCAGATGTGAATGTCTTTTATATCTCACTAGTCCCCATATATCCATAATTTCCAATGAACTAGAATTAAGCAGGGTATAACAAGACGAGAAAAATATCCAAAATAAGTATTTTGCTAAGTAGCTCTAAAACATCTTACTTAATATTGTACCCCCAAAAAAATTTTACAAATGAAGAAGAAGCAAACCTTACCTCAAGATTAAAACATTAATAGTAATGAGTTAAGAGCAAAGATAAAACATCCCATGATGTCTAGCAAAGCAAAGATATTAGCTTGTCACCTTGAGATAGTGCCTTGCTTGAAGTGGGTACAACGGGCCTTTCTGGCTCCTTGTAATCTAGGGGAGGAGCAAAATCCACCTCACAGTCGGTCTCAATGATACTTATCGCATTGGAAGGCTTTGTCTCCATGATATCTATGTAATACTTCTTATTGCTCTATGCCACCATAATACTATCCCCAGTGGTTAAACAGGAGTAATTCCTCAGAGTTGTCTCTAAGCTGTGCATAATAAAAGAAAAGTGAGATTAAAAGTTTTAATGTCTAAAATCTACTTGGAAAGCAACAGGTAGAGTAAGTCCACGATAGCTACATTATACAGCATGAACAAAAAAAAGATTCAATGTGTTATGTTCGTCAGAAGTCCAGGCCAAATACAGAAACTCATATGGCTTATATGAATCTAAATTACACAAAATTTTCAAGGTATATGATATAGTATATGAATTGATAACAACTTACGGCTAAATTTTCAAAATTTCCTTTTAAGCTGACCATCAACCATCAAAGAATCAAGCATACATATATTCACAAAGCTGTCCACTCACATAGCTTTTGGGTTTGAAATATCAAGAAAGTCCTTTGTGTGCGGTTGCCCTCACGATATCTCCCTCTTGTAGGAGCAAATTTTCCATCATCTACGCGAAAACCATTGAAAACAATGGGCCATGAATCAGATAAGTAGAAGATTTCCAACATTTCAGTGGAGCATATACAAACCGAAAGATGCACCGCCTACCCAATATGGCATATGGATCATGCCTTCTTCTGCAATAAACTCTAGTACTCCACAATGAGAGGCACGCTCAGCAGCATCATTCCGAAGCTCAAATAACATTGGATAATCAATATGCAGAGATGCTGCATAATTTTAGTCACAAATTAACTTTTGGATTATAAGGCCATGATTCACGAGAAACTAATACCAATTATAGAAGTTAAATTGAAGCCACAATTAAAACAACCAACCTAATCGATCAAGTGCTGACAGAGGCATTATAACTGAAAGAACAATGAAAGAATATATATTAAGGAAAGTCATACTGCAAAATCAACACATTAGAAAAATTATAGGTCAAAAACACTTACTTTTATCACCAGTTTCAATTTGTGGCTGCAGGAAAACAAGAAAAAAAATATAGGATCAAAATCATGAGAAACGAAAAGAAGCTAAAAAATTAGTTGCAGGATTAGAGATCATAGACCTTTACAATAGGTTTTTCCACTCTAATGATAGAATAAGAAAATATAACTATTGAAGCATATCAGCAATCTAAAGCAAGACAAGATTAAAAATAACACTCTACTTTTTACAGACCTTTTCAATGAAAGATGCAGGATAACATCGATAATTCTGCTCGAATGACGTCCCATGGTAATCATATCTATTGAAAAACTGCAACATCAACCAAAAGGAGACATAAAAAATTACAACTATGTACTATCTTCTCTCATCAATTGGAACCCAAATTTCAAAATTACAAGTTGAGTTAAAAAGAACTTCCCAATGCCACAAAAAAAAGCAACCCATCACTCAAAGAGCATTCATCAATACTCAATAATCGAAAGAGTTTAAATAAAGAAAAAAAAAAGTAATGTAAAACTTACCATTTTTGTAATGCTGATACACAGTCAAACCAGATAACTTAAAATCAAGTCCCCTACAAGAAGAACATCAGATGATTCGAATTATAAAGATTACAACTTAACTCACTAAAATTAACAATAATATCCAACAATATACACGATTTCCACAAATCAACATAAAATTTTTAATTAAAAAAACAACATTGACTGGGAAAGGTCGTATTTTTAACTAAAATTCGAAATTTTTTTCCTCGTAATTTAATTTTGAATCAGTTAATTGCTTACGTTATTGAAAGGAAAAAAGGATTTAAGTCTAAACAGAAACAGTGAAAATAGTAATTAAAGAAGATAATGTAAATATCTGAGAGGAAACAGAGAGCGAACACAAGTAATGAAAGAAAACGGCAGCGTTGTGCCTTGATTGAATGAAAGGAAAAAATAATGGAGTTGGAAATAGGGGAAAGATCACGCAATGTAGTTGAGAGTTGGGGGGGGGGGGGCGCGGGGCGGGGGAGAACGGAATCCCCTAAGATTCACTTTACCTGCGTTTTATGAATGCCACCACTGGATTATGCCACGTCTACGCTTAGAAGAACTAATTATTTATCATCAATTTTAGGCCAAACCAATTTGGCCCAAAGAAAAAGGATATTTTACAGATTAGGCTACTTTTGGGCCCATAACAATTAAGATGCCCAATCTATCATTATAGTAATAAAAATAATAAATTTGAGTTTATTTTTTCGTAATAATTTATATATTCATATCACATTTTTATATTTTTATATCATAATTGATATAATTATATAAATTTTAATATATTAATAATTTATATTATATAAATTTTGATATTTTTATATATTCATATTATATTTATATAATATTTTAATTATTTTTCTTATTATCGTGTCCAAAGTTTCTCGAAGAAGAAGAAGAAGAATAATAACAACAACAACAAATACAACAATGTAAGTGAATTAAACGAGGAGCAAATTGCAATTAATCAAAATATGGCTAAATTTTTAAATATTTATAATTATAACACTGGGATATATATATATATATAAACGGCAGCTCTTTCCGATTTTATAAATCCCACAAATTAAAATTCATGGCCTTTCAAAAT
>JAQSVH010000004.1:2258055-2268192 GCA_029448705.1 Adansonia digitata
TTGTGGGATTGCTATATGCAGATTACATTGCATGCATTGCCATAGATTTATGCAAGTCATGGATGGTTTTTTTTTTTCATCTTCCCTAACCCCAAAAGTATCTTGCTTTTAATTTTCCAAACTGTGAAAAGAACCAAAAGAAAAAAAAAGTTTAAAGGCTTGTGATTGAAGGTTTTCTTTTTCTTCTTCTTCTTCTTCTCTTCTGTTTAGATATGAGGAGATTATGTTGTCATAAAACCCCCAAAAAATTGCATTTGAATTGAATTTAGGGTTTAATGTCAATGATTTATCCACCTTAATTATAAGTTCGATCCCAGCAAATTTGCGTTTGATCCATAGCACTTATATGTAAAAGAAAATATAGTTGCATTTTCACTAATTAATCCCATTTAACTGATGAGTTTTTGGGGTGAACTCCTCTTCATTATTTTTTAGATTCATTATTCAATGAAATTATTACCGATTCAATTAAAATGGAAAAAAATTTTAAAAAATGTTAATTAAAATTCGATTTCAAATTTGAGATCAATGGTTAGTTGACGTATATTCCAAGTGTCAGAAAGAATCAACCAAAATACATAGGAAGCTTAATAATGTTTAGGATCTAGGACTATTTAGAAAATTCTTTTGACAAGGAAACATAGGAAGATAGATGGGACAGACAAAATTCCTAAAGAATTAACATTATTTGTGATTAAAAGATGTTATTATAGTATTTGGAAAAGAAAAAAAAAATTGGAAAATGGAACATTGGAATAATTTTATAATGTGAAGAGAGAGTTATGTGTCAAAACAACAATTAATGTAGGAGGGTTGTCTGATCAATTAATGTAGGAAGAAAGAAGAGATCCTATCGGATAGTCAATTAGTGGATGACAATGAAATGGATAATGTTGATCTTTGCTTCTTCATTTTTTGCTCTTTTTTTCTTGGTGTTGAAGAGTCCTTGCAATTGCAGGCCATTGGGGCTCCTTCGCTATATTATATGTTTCCTAGACTAGATTCGAAAAGAATACCAAATACATAAATGTATTTAATATGATATATTAATTTTTTTAAAAAAATTTCATATCTTTAAAAAATTATATTTTATATTTAAATATACGTTAGATACAAATATTAAATATCAATATTTTTTTTTAAAAAATTCGGTAACATTTGAGAATGACATGTGATTATTCGGTATTTGCCATGATTGCACATCAACTACAGTCGTTCTAATTATTAATATGAAGCCATCATAATAACAAAAAAAAATTGTTTTAGTTAATTAGCTTTGTTAAACAGGTTTTGAAGAAACTAGTTGGGAGAAAAATATTGATTAAAAACTTGCCATTATTAAAATCATGTTTAATTCAATGAAAGAATTTATACCCTGAGGAGACACATATATAAATGTAATGATATTCGAGCTGAAGGAAAGTGTCGAATATAGGCATCAGTAAATATGATAATTTATGTATTTATCTAGAATCACATATATAATTCTCCTTGTGATGCTACCTCTCTTTGTTTAGAGTCTGTCGGTATAATATTAAATATGATAATTTATGTATTATTATCATATTTATATTATTTTATTATATTATAATTATATTTTAAGTATTATATATTTTTATAAATTTTGATATATTAATAATTTATTTATATAATTTTAATGTTTTTATATATTTATAATTTGTTTATCTTATTTCTATATTATATTATATTTTAAATATTTTTATATTATACAATTTAAAATTACTAAATAAAGAAAAACCCAACAACAAGAACAATTGTGCTAGGTCTTAATAATTCTTACTGGTTTAAAACTTTGAGAAAAAGAACCTTAAGAGATTAGATCCGTACTTGCTTAGGTACCCACAGTTATGTTACTGTGGATGCATGTTCTAATGTTTTTCCTACATGTCTTTCACTTGATTTGACTAAGGATCCAGATAAAAAAACATTATTACATTATTGATATTAATTTCATAATTTTGCATGGAATTAAGCACTGAGAAATTTGGAGCTTGTGAAGTTAAATAGATTGATCTTATACCCTTGTTTTTCTTAACATTCAACTTAGATCTCTCACAGTTGTGTAAACAAATCCACAATCTGTAAGGAAACAAACTTTATACAAATTTTCTAACCCAGAAAAAGTTTATAGTTCTTGGGTTAAGTTAGAGTCATTAGTGACTAATTAAACATTAAAAGGAAAGGGAAAACCCAAATTAATGGGTTCAAAATAGTAGCAAAAAAGCCAAAAAAAAGAAAAGAAAAGAGGGTCAAGAAGGAAGAATGATGTTAAAAAAAGAGAAACTAGGGCTAGCTATTTCATGCTGCTGAGCCTCTTTTTGGCCAATCTTTCTCCAATGGCAAGACCCCTTCAATTCACGGCGCTTTCTTTTCATTGTTTTGCTGGTTTCATCGAAGCGTAGATGTGAGAGAGCGAAAAACAACTTCTTCACAAGGGATGGTAAGGCCCATATCGTGGCCGAACCCAAACTCTTCCTCAGCTCTTTGAAGCAGACACTGGAATTCAGGGTGAGTCAAGAACGAGATTGGGACGATGTATCTGCTCCTGTTTTCGCCAACATAAACTGCAAAGTGACCTTTCGGTACGTCAAGAGGGAGCCCATCTTCGTCGTACCCATGTTTCTTGCCTAAGCTTGAACATCTCTTGAGAATTTGCTTCAGAACTGCGGTTTGAGACAGTTTGGATGGTTTTCTTATCGCCATTGTTGGTGATGGCTAAAAAGAATAGCTTTTTTTTCCTAAGGCCTGAAGCTAAGGGAATAAGAGAGTGAAGTAGTAGAAGTGAGAGGGAGGGTTATGCGAGGCATTGAGATGGGGGAGATGGAGGGGTATTTATTTAAGAATAGATCAGTTGAAAGGTGAAAAAGGAGATAGAGGGGCTAGAACTAGCAATTTTTACATTGATCTATCGTGTTATAGATTTGTTTAAAATATTTTATGTTTATATAAATTTAAATATATTAATAATTTTTATTATATAAAATTTATAATATTAATATATTTATATTTATATTTATGTTATTTTTTATATCATATTTAATTATTTTTATATTTTCGCTTTGCGCGGGTTATAGGCCAAAGAGGGGTCATGTGAGAGTGTGGGGGGCAAAGCTAAAAAGGACAAACCACGGGTGTTTTGGGGGCATGTGTTATGCGTCTGCACAGGCCAAAGGTCATGGTGGAAAGCCAAGCCCCATTTGGGTGATGGCCCACCTAATTTACATAAAAAATTAAAATTTAATATATAATAATACAAATATAATATAAATATAATAAAATTATAATTAAAATTTTATGTAGTTTGCTGTTTTCTATTTGTTTAACATCTTTTAAAAGCAAAAGAATTGTTGAAACGAGTCTAATAGGAGTCTTCTTTTGATCCTAATCCTAGTTAGACTAATGAATCGGGTCAAAACGATGTGATCTTTAGATTATTAATTAAGTTGATTTATTAAATGTTTGAATTTTTAATATGTATCAAATTGAATGAACATCAATTCTGAGTTAAAACAATCTGATTGGTCAACCCGGTTCGGTACACAAACTACCAAGTTAGAACTCTCCTATTAAAAAGGTTCCCCTGATAATAACAGAAAGGAAAAAGCTTTACAAGCTTTACCTAATATATAATCTGTCTTTGTTCTCTCTAATTAATTACTCCTAAGCTGAATCATCTCTTTCTGTCTCTTTCTACCTGAAATCACGGACCGATAATTAGTATGTACTGTAGAGTACAGCAGTTTTGTTGGTTTGGATTTTTGCTATTGTTTTGGCTTGTGATTCTTTGATTTGAGAGTTGCAGAGAAAAAAAAAACTAGCAACAACAACAACAGCAACACTTGTTTCATATCAGTATCTAAAATTTTTGCAGAAACCTAAGTGTTTTTCACTGCTAGATTTGCTGGTTTTAACCATTGTTTCATTTCTTTTTTCTTTTAGTACTCAGTGACAGTGACGAGTTATATAAAAAAGCCTATTTAATCTGATCTCTAAAATAGTTAATCAGACTGCCCCCTTCTGCTTTGTTCTCTTACAGCATTGAATTATTTAAACCAAAAACGAATAAAGGGTGTTAAAATAATAATAATAAAAAAAAAATGTAAGAAAGGATCCTTTGTCGTAGGACTAACCTGGTGTCTTCATCGTATATTGTTTAATTCTCTGCTTGAATATGAGTAATCCCTATAGGTTATTCCATCAGCAACACCAATTTGCGTGTCTGTCCTTCATGCTTCAACAGTCTTGACATCATGTTTCTAATGGCAATGAATTCTTGAGGGTAAGGGACTCAAGACTATAACCAAGAAAAGCAACAGAAAAGAAATTCCGTATGTAGCTGTCTTTAACAGGTGACAGTCAATAAATTTAGAATTTAAATCTTAAAATTTGTAATATTTTCCTTATCTCATGTTGTCGTGACATCTAGTAGATTTTGATTTCAAATATCAACGTACGTAACTTTTCTCATCTATGATTCCTTTGTACCAAAAAGATTAAGAAACCCAAGATCCACTTAATTCATGAAGTCACCATTAAAAAAGTGATACTTAATAAATCTTAGTTGGAATCTTAATATTCGCAGATCTTCTCCGATTCTCAAACAGCAAGTTTTTGTCCTCTTTTGTAAAAAAAATTGAGAAAAATGTTCGAAAGGATTTTTTTTTAATTGGAATTGTCATTTGTCAGTGAGCTCACAAGTTGGTTTTTGGACCAACAGGTCGGCTGTCGAGTCCTTATCAAATTGGTCGTGCTTCTCAAACTTCAAAAACAAATGCAAGGCTGAATATTGAAATATATATAATTTGATTATTCATCGGAGCAGTCATGGAAAAAAAAATGTGCCCAAAGGGTAGATGGGTTTGGTGGTGGTCCTGCTGAGATCTCCGCCCACACCAATATATGCAAATATTTATAGTTTTAGAGACATTATTCTATACTTCAAATGTGCACCATTGATATCTTCCTAGCCTGATTTCATTTCAAACAAAAAGTTTAATCTCCATGTTCTAACGCTCAGAAAGTTAGCCAAAAGGGCTTCAGATTTAATGTCTGATACGGCAATGTCCTGCATTTCATCTGTCTTCTCTTTTTGTTTTTCTCAAGTTAGACCCCCAAAATATCCGATGCTTCAAATATTTATAAAATTATAATTAACCCTCTTGAGGTCTTTTTGGGTTACGGGAGAGAACCCAAAGTTTCATTTTACTTTTCTTTCTCTCTCTTTTCATATTTATTGATTTAAACATCGAAATACATTTTGAAGAATTAATTCTAGCGTCCTGAACTTAATCCAAATCTATGGCGATATCTAACTGAATGGAAAAGGCCAACTCAAAATTCTTCGAGATGTTGAAACTGAGTGAAAATTCTTCCACTTTAATATTGATAGGTGAGAGTATGATGATCAGGTTTTATGATTTTTTTTCCCTTGACATTTTACATATCGAGATTTGATCGTTACTTCGCGTAGGTTTATATTAAGGTATTGATTTTTTGAACATTCACAATCTCACAAGGTTTTGCCAATCGAAAGTGCACCTGCTTCGGTTAGAACAAGAGTCCTTCACTTTAAGAGATTTCTTTTGCCTTATCTAGTACCAATCGAGCAGCTCTATTGGTACCATGATTGCCAAAAGAAAAAAAAACTTTTAAAAGAAAGGTTCTTAGTTCAAATCCAAGGGATTCACTTTTGAGTGATAAAATCTTGTGAAATCCGTTGGCGTCAAAAATATAATTCCTTTAATGTAAGTGTATGTGGAATAACAATCAAATTTAGACGTCCTAGAACCAGAGAGATTGTTAATGCATGACTTACGGCTGAAACAAAAGAACAAATTACCCCACAGGTCACCATCTATGAAAGAAACTCTTGCATGTTCTGTGAATGAGATTTGTTGTGAGAGAAATGGATGAACAAAAACAGGAGACAATTGAAAAGGCCCACCATTGCTCCCCCACATACGGTGCCCTGTTGAGCCAGGCGAGGCTGAGAGGCATATATATATATATATATTTATATATATGTACATACATATATACATATATATATTTGTATGAAAAAGACTTGGCTTTTGTTTAGCACATGAAGGCCATGTGACTCTTGCAGCCCCAAGCTCTCCTCTAAGGACAACATTGTAAGGTCCTCTGAGACAATTCACCCAACAACTTCAAACTGCAAAACCCGATAGTTTAATCGTTTCAAAGCTGTAAACTGCTCTCTTGGAATCTTTTAACGGTCCCTCAAAACTTGAAAAATCGTTCAGTATTCCCAACTCATGTTTTGTCCTATTTACCACCTGCTTTTGCTACTTGAAACTGATGATACTGCAGTAGTTACTTAAAAAGTAACATCATTGCACACTATTATCTTTTTATCATATTCATATTTTATAATCATATAATATATTTTGATACATAAAATGAATGGTAAATCGAGCATTCAACCTGATCTGACCTGAGCTTGATTTCAAAATTCTCCGCCTTGGGTCCAAGAGCCTAGGTAAGAATGTTTGGAAATTGCAAGTTTTGGACCCACTACAACAAAATTAAGAAGATTTTTATACATATACAGGTCCTGTACCGGGTTTTTGCAAATAAAGCCGATAATGACAATGGAATTATGCTAAAACGACATTGACAACACAGACAGGACACAGGGACCCCATGGAAATGCCAGAGTTTGATGACCCCATTGCCATTTGCAGCCTACATTTAAAGAGCATCACAAGGACAGATTTAAGTACCTGGGGGAAGGGCCCCTTAGGCTTTTATTGAAAACTTTGAAATCTAATGGTATATAATTCATTGACAGACACTCCAATATAAGAGTTCATGGCACCTTGCCCTTAAAGACTCTACCAAGTTGAGTAAAAACATTTGAGACGAAAGTAATCAATCTAGTATAGGAAATAAGGTGCTTTAGAAAAATAATACTATCATAAAAAGGTTCAATCATGTTGTTTCGATTCTTTTTTTTTTTTTTAAATTTCATGTGTCTCATGTTCATGTCCGATACATATCTAAATATTGGTAAGAGAATATAATCCTCAAAGAACCCATCAAATACCTGAATTCGAGTAACATAAATTTGATCCATCTAACCAGAAACTGATACATGCCATACATCTTCTGGCCATCACCTAACCAAATAAACAGATATCATTGTGGCCGTTGTTCTCACTTTCTCACTCAAAACAATTTTTTGAAACTTTAGACTTCAGTCTTTTGGGCATTATACTAAATTCTTGTCATGAGTCTTTCCTAGCATGACAGTTAACCGTAGCACCACATTTTTATCAGAAAACTGCATGAAACCCAAAGTCATCCTCGATTTCAACACTAGTTACGATTTCCTGTATTTTTGCTTTCAGGCAGCATATACTTTATATATCCGAAGAGCTTCAAAAGGGCACTTAATGGAAACTGGTGTTTTTCAATTAGCGAATTTACCTTCTATTAAAGGAGGAAATAAATATTACACAGTGTTGTTTTTGCCTTTCGTTTACTGGTTAAAGAAAAAGAAAAAAAAAAACTCTGCAATGTCTAGAAAATAAATATCAGAGTTAACATTACTATGCCATCACGTGTCTTTGGCGCAAAATCAATTTGCACTGGAAGTGAAAGTCTCAAAATTTCCAGGACTCGTGTAAATTTCCCAGGTCAGAGTAGTTTTAACTGTTGATTCTGCCCGTCGGTCAAGCTAATCTGTCGTCTGAGCTTAGCAATATGAGTTTGTACCTACACATTCCAGTTAAAATGTCGAAATATTCGAATTTTTGGACATCACTAAGTGATAATGAAACTATCATTTTGAAAAGATGTCGGTGAACAAGTTTTAGAGCAAACTAAATGCGACTGTGGATGCTGAAAAAGTAAAGATGTTTGGTAATTCACATTTCACAAATATGAAACTCATCCTATGCAGTAAAAATTCTGGGAATGAAACTCAACCAAACCCATTAATATAATGGCCATTAAAAGAAAAACTGGTGGAAATGTAATCCTAGAACTGTTAGGAAACAATCTGGGATCATTGAAACTCGAAAGATGTTATGCTTGCTAATAAATAAAAAGTATATACAAGTCAACATGTAATTTTTTTTAATCACTAACAGGGAAAAAAAAAGGAGAAACTTGAACCTTTTTTGTGTAATTAACTTATAGTCCCTCCTTAATAGAAGGTATAGCCAAATCCATCACCCAGATAAATTTGTACATCCGGAAAGAAAGACATTTTGAAGTACAATACACCAATAAGAAATAAGACAGGTGAATTTTGGAAAAAGCAGTCAACATATCAAAATTTAAAAGCCATATTACTCAGTGATGAAAGAACTAAGTCTAGGGGTATTAGCAATGGTACCACCACCAAACCCAGGTAACCCAACTGTTATATTTCAAGAATGAAGCTTGCTTTGCAATTTCAATTTAATGGCTCATTCTGTCCTAGCAAATCCCGTGAAGCAGTACTATCTTAGTCTTGAAATTTTCCATCAGTTTACTCATTCTTTCTGATGCCCAAATATGAATCTGAGATATCTAGCCAAACCTAAAGGAACTATCATCTTCTCTAATTACTTGCAACTTTCTCTACTATAACTCGGAAGAAAGCCGTAAAAACCAAAACTAATGCCATGAATAATGGTATGCACTTACAATATTTGAGCAGTTAGTTATGGGATCTACTAAGGTGGTCCTTGTACTATACTCTATAGTGCAAATTAGTCCTGTACTAAAGAAATTGAGTAATTTAATCCTTGTACTTTTAAAATTAAAGTAAAAAGGTCAACTCAGTACAAGGGTGACCTTGTCGTGTGAAAAGCTGACCTGGCATTTGACTGTTATTAAAATGATGATGTGTACAATTAATACTAACATGGCATTTAAATATGGTTAAACCGTACACATTATCATTTTAACAGAAGTCAAAGTGTCATATCAATATTTTCACAGCAAACTTACTCCAGTTACTGGTTTTACCTCTTTGCTTAAATTTTAAAAGTACAAGGACTAAATTACTCAGCCTTTTAGTACAGGGACGAATTTGCATTTGATGGAATGGTACAAGGACCTACCAAATACTTTGACCAGTATATGAAGCACAACATTCTTGCTTACCAGCTGACGAGCAGCTGCAAGTTGTAATAGCTCATCTGCTTCTGAGAAATTCGAGAACCATTGGCTTAAGGGATGGTCCTTAGTGTCACCTCTTTTCCTTTTACTTTCATCTTCAATTGGTACTGCAATCAATTTAGAGGTATGCTCATCTCATGAACCATAAGCATGATACCCAAAAACAAAAGAAAAAAAAAAAAGACAAAGAAAAGAGTTAGGAAAATACCTGGGGGTGGTAAAGTAAAACCAGCTGGTAATCTGGGGAAGGTTACTGCTGGATGATTCTGCACACGAGCTAAAAAACTCTCTGACGGTTCTGTGAACACGATTTCATCATAGGATTCCACAACAACAGGTTTCTTAGTCGACATGGGGCCAGATTCATCTTCTGGGTATAACTTCAAATGATGATATCTGGAGAATAAAATTTTAGCAATCAAAATTTGGCCAAGAGGCTTTGTTTAGATTTTGGCTTTCCACCAATGAAGTAGGTGATATGTGATTTGTGATTTCGATCATGAAAGTCCTCAGTTAAAAACTGAATCAGTGTGAGAAAACTCCAGCAATCACTAAATATCCTCCGTTTGAGAAGAAAGAAAAAAAAAAGTCAGAAAATACAACATAGGGTTAGTTATAGTCAGAACATTATATCTACTTACTATTTGAATGTTTCAGTTTGATATCAGCAAATTCTTTGAGAAAATGATAACAAAAAAAAAGGGAAGAAAACAACAAATAAAGAAATTCCGGTACCTCATGGTTATATCTAAGGATATAATACAACGAAATTCATTTATTTTCTACACTTGATTACCAACTGAGACACATTAATGGGAGAGTGCAGTCTTTTATGCTAACATGAAAGAGATGCAGCGAGAATCTGATCTTCGGGGTGTTAACAGTTATCCACTTGTAGGCCAAATGACTATTTACAACATCAAAGTTAAAACGAGTACAAGTCATTTCTAGTGCAACATAATTATATTACTCTTCTCCTAAAAA
>JAQSVH010000004.1:2268292-2302702 GCA_029448705.1 Adansonia digitata
TGGAAGTATAGTGTAATGGCAATCTCAAATTCACCCCACCCTGATTCTGATAACTCAAATGGAGCTGACTCCACAACTCTTGTAGGGTTATTGAAACTTGAATGCAACTGAAACACAGCCCGCTTTACCACCACGCTAAGATCCTCATTCGTAGCCCCGCGAATATATACAGTCCATTTATGAGATTGATACCTGAATTAAGCATTCAAAACACAAAACAAACGTATATTGAAACGTACAAATAACAAACCAAAGAAGCAAACTGAAGTTCGAACAGTTTTAAGTGTTTATTAAGTACTCACTCGCTTGCCTTTTTACCAAGCCAAAATGCAGCATTACCGTATACAATGGGAACACTTATTTCAACATCTTTAATCTTCTTCTGCACGAAGAATCATAAAAATTACAGAAATACAATATTCCTGAAAAAGACTCTGCTTTTATTGTTATAAAAATATAACTTCAAAAACATAGCTTTATAGGCGCATCAGGTGGGAAAACTATTCTTTTTAATAGTTAACATCATTTTGATTAGTGAAATAATGGGTAAAAACACCAAAATTGAAATGATGAAAAATTGTAGCTCCAAAATTCAATTAAACACCAGTTAAATAGCTGAACACAGCAATCTGAAGACAGGGTTCTAAAGAAACTACTTTAAAATGACAAAAGACAGTTTTTTGGCTTCTTGGGTGATATTATTTTGGTGATATGAGAAATGGGTAATTGTCCAAAATTGAGATATTTCAAAGTTACCTTCTTTTCACCGTCTTCGGGTTTCCCCATTTTGGTGCACTGTGATTTGGGTGTAAGCAAACTAATTTCCGGCTGATCTGGACCCTGCTTTTTCGATGATGAAGCATCTATCATATCATATAAGAAAATTAGTCTCAACCTCGAAAAAAAATCTAGGCTCAATTGGAAGAAAATTAGGGTTTTTTTTTTCTTTTCTTTCCCCTGCGTTACAGGGTCTGGTTTGCAGGGCATTTGGTTTTGAGGAATTGATTGCGTAAGAGGTTTCCATTACACTCATGTTATTAGCCAATAACATAACGACATGTCATGTGACAGAGGGACAAGTGTACTACAGAATGACTAAAAGGCCCTTATTTTTAACGGTTTTGGACTCTACAATTGGCCAGTTAGACTATGGCATTTACTACTAATTCATACCGATGGGTCTGGATAATGTTTTTTTGTCGGTCCATAATGAGATATTATTTTTTATTTAATTATAAGATTTGTAAAAATAATATAAACAAATTTTTTGAATATTTTTTAAGTAACGAAATGGATTTGCAAATCAATCCGATCAGTCCAAAAGAGTTTTAAGTAAATGACGAAAAAAATTGTCCTCATGAATAACTTTAAATAGAAGTACTGCCTTTAGAATCTTTCAAAAGAACAAGAACACAAAAAGAATGCCCTGAGAGTTTAGCAGCAAGTAATTTGTCCTAAAACTGGAAGTTAAATCCGAACTTCTATAGATTTTCTGGCGAAAAGAAAGGCAAGAATTCAAACTTCAAATTAGAAGTAGTGACGTAGATTGATTTCAGCATTTTAACCCATGCCAATGGTCATTGACGCCATGCTAATGGGGAGATTTAAAGATTGATCTATTTTAAGTGTCTTCAAGGTATGCCTTTTTCCTACGAACCGAAAAAAGGCATGCGTTTCCTTTTCCATTTTGTCAAAAAGTATATGTCTTCAAGATATGAGTTCTCCTTTCAACAGCTAGCTCACCAATTATTTATACTCACACGATCCTTGAAAGCGCCATTAGAGCATCAAAGTGAAAGATGCTGCAGTTTCCCTTGCAGCATGTGTGCTAACATGAACATAATCACCCTACAAAAACTGTTTGCTTTGTCTCTTGCCACTTATATTACCCAGACTCGGGGTCGAATGTCGGATATGGGTATAAATTCAACACGATTGTGCTTAATTTTTTTTATATATTTGAAAAATCATATTCATGCTTATATTTAAATATGGATCATATATGAGTATTTTTATGTGTAACAAAGCTTGCCACTGATTCTGATTTACATTTCAAGAATTATCAGACAGATCGTAAGGGTGAAAGATACAGAATCTGAATGCTTCAGGATCTCACCTGTTCATTCAAATAAAACCATCCACATCCTATATTTTTCCTTCATAGAACTAATTTTTCTGCTCCATTCAACTACTGACTTCTATCCAACTAAATGCAGCATCTTTCTTTAATCCTCTCTTTTTCATCATCTCTCTTAAATGGTCAATCTCACCCCACATTCCAAATGTAGCATATAAATTCGATAGCTTAACATAAATTCCAACATTCTGGGGATCCAACTCAAGTGCCTTTTGAGCAGCAAATTTACCCAACTCAACATTTTCATGATCAATGCAAGCACTAAGCAAAGCCACCCACAAGGAAACACTGCCATTGTTGTGGCCTTTTTGGAGCATCTCATTGACCACCTTCATTGCTTTCTCTAGCTCACCAGCCCTACATAGTAAATCAACCACACAACTATAGTGCTCTGGACCAGGAATCAACTTGTAAACCTGAGTCATGCTATCAAAATACTCAAGACCTAGTCTTATTTGACCAGTGTGACCACAAGCTGAGATGACTGTCACAAATGCCACCTCATCCGGTTTAATCCCTTCCTTCAACATCTCTTTAAATAACAAAATCACTTCTTCAAAGTGTCCGTTTCTTCCATATACACCAAGCATTGAAGTCCACAGAACAACATCCCTTCTTTTCTCCCCTCCCAGTCTTAGCCCTGCCAAACTGAAAACTTGGAAAGCTTTCATCGCCAACCCACATTTTCCATACATCTCAATCAATGAACTCTGCAAAAACACATCCTCCACCAAATTATAAACTTCACGGATTAAATATCCATGCACCTGTCTCCCCAATTCAATAGCCGAAAGCCCTGCACATGCACGTAACATAGCCGATAATGTGAAATGATCATAATCCAAATTCAACCCAGGCATCTTCCTAACAAGAACAAGTCCCTCAACCCACAACTTAGCCTCACAAAATCCCGATAAAAGCGCATTCGCACAAACGGAGTTCTTCACAGGAATTTCATCGAACAACATAGCTGCATCGGCAATAAGTGACGATTTCGCATACAAATCAACAAGAGCACTGCCAACAAAGACACTCGAAATCCAACCCGATTTTTCCACCACGGAATGAATTTCTCTACCAAATTCAAGTTTTCTCAATGAGGACGAAGCCGTTATGGAACTACACAAAGCGTAAGTATCCAAAGAAACACCACTAAAGTGCATAAAAGAAAAGGTTTTTAGTGCAAAAAACGCGAACCCATTTTTTGAAAAATCAGATATTATTAGATTAAAGGGTAATGGGTTTTTGGGGTTTATGGATTTGAAGTAGTTGGTCAAGATTTTAAGGCTGGTTTGTCCGTCAAGGCATGCGCCATAGGTGAAAATGAGCTTGCTTTGGAGATTGGGAGAGACAAAAAGCAAGCCTTTTTTAAGCAAGTCAGCATGAACAATTTTGGTGGCTATTAAATTCTTTGTTTGAGAACAATCTTGCAAAAATTTGGTGATCATGGATTCGAAGCTCCTTGAAACTGGAAGAATAAAGATAAATGGAGTCTTCCAAACGCATCATCTTCTTCTAAAAGGGTAGTTTGGCCATTCAATCAATTATAGCAGTTATTGACGGTTATAACAAGAGGATTTTCCCCTAATAGCCTTAGAAACCAGAGATGCCCCACCTTTTTCACTAAACAGCCTGAACGCAAAGTTCCAATTCAACATGCAGAAAAGAAGCAAAGGTAAGACTCCCCAAAGGCCATAGTTAAAGCTTTGAATTCATAACTTTAACTCGTGTTTGAATCACGGGACTTACTGCAAAAACAATGGGGGCCTAGCCTAACTGTTTATAATTCACAAGACTCGCTCGCAAGAAAACCACCAGCTTTTGATCCAAAAAAAGAGAGATCGCAAGCAACAATACAGGAACCTTCCTAAAGAAGAAAAAGTGACGAGGTGCCAGATGGTTCGGATATAAATGAAGTTGGTTGAGAAAGAGATGGTGTTTATAGCGTTTTCGTGGATCACACGGTTCAAAGGAGCTTGATAAGGACAGCGATGGCTAGCTCTCTTTGAAGGAGTTACAGCCTGTTGTCTGATGGTATTGGTGCTCCTCTTGGCTTGCCTGCTCAGGGTTCTTCTGCTTATTCTGACCATATTTACACTGAGGTTTGTACCAATCCCCCACTTCATTTTCAATCTCTTTGTATTTTCCCATTCTTTTTCCTGGTTTACTTTGGGTTTATTTTTAGAGCCTCCAGGGCTTGGATGGAAAGTTCATGCATTTTTTTTATTGGGTTAAAAAATATATTATCATAATTTAGCTTTGATTATCCAAGTTTCAATGTACTTTTAACTAGTTGCCTTCTTGGGGCTATTTATCAATCTATAAATTGTCAAATTTTCCACTTCCAGCTTGCTTGAGACCACTCGACAAATAGTTTAATTCGGTCGGTGTTATGGGCGACTTCAGCTTTTCCAACTTGCACTTGTTTAATATATCTTTTTTCCTTTTCTCTCTTTATCTTGATACAGAGGAGGAATCTAGTGACGAATATCGTCCAAACTATGGCTGTCTTCTTCGGGAACTTTATTGTGCATTTAAGTCATGGATGATCTACAGTTTTTCTAAATTCCAATTAAATTAATGAAGCTTTTGTTTCTATGTTGTGAACATCATGATTAGTGGGACAAACGCAAGACATTTCTTCATTATTGGACTACCTTTACTTATTAAAGCTAACTTATTAAACGTTTGCTGAATTTTACCATTAAATAATATATAATTTATTGATGAAGATCAATACAGTTATTCGGGTCCCCTCCCCTTGTTAGGGGAATGATAAACTTGGGGAGACGAGACAATGGAGCACTATTGCCATGACCGAGAAAAAAGAAAAGCAGGTAAGACTCTGGACCACGTCCAGGGCCAGCATGGGATTTGATCATTGTTCTCTCCACTCCACTTTCTTGTAGTATAAGAAAACAAGTTTATAAGCTTCTCGATGCAAATGTGTTTCTAATTAGGTTAGTAGCCTTTTCTGAGATTGGAAATTGGGAACTGAATTATAATAGAGTAGGAGATGGACCATCAGACGGGTGATGGGATATGGAAGCTGACATTTAGAAATGTTTTTCAGGTTTTGAAAGGATGCACCCTTGAAAGACAGGAAAAAGTGAGCAAGACTGAGTTCAACCAGCTGGTTCTTTCAGATATTCTACTCAGTATGGCTGCGGGTTCGGAGCGAGATCATATTGTGATCCTCCGTATTGATGGTGAAGACCTCTTGGAGTTCATCAATGATCCAAGCTATGAAGCTGACATGGTGTCCATATTTTCTCAGATAGGGTCTACAGAAGATGCATCGCTGCGTGATTGCATTATCATGGCTTTGGAGAAGCTTACAGTTGACCAAGGAATGCCCCCTTCTTCAGATTCTTGGGTAATTGAGTTTCAAATCCATAAGTCAGTACTTTTAGTCGATATAATTTATGTTACCTGAGCTCTTCATTTTTTTCTGAAATCACCTGTGTGACACATATTTGGACATGAGTATGAAAGCATGATCATCCAAATATGTGAAAAAACTTAGAAAAATTGAATACACTAGTGTTGGATATATAGCCATAACTGACTATTGACCCCAAGTCAATGTAACATAAGCGGTAAGGACTAGGTGAATGTGAAAACTTAAGCCTTTGTTTTCATGGCTTACGGTTGCTTGTGTAGGTTATGAGCAATATAGTGGAACCAGCTTTGCAATTATGGGATGATAATGGTGAAGGAAAACCTGTCTCTCAGGAAAAATTCTTGGAAGAATCCAAGAAAGTAGCTGAGCGTGTGGCTCAAAATCTCAAGGAACAGCCGGTAATTGTTGCTCATAGTGAAAAAACCTTCGATGGAAGTGGCATTAAAAGCCTACTTTCCAACAAGTTTGAACTAGACAAGGTATATGTTGGATTTCTGAAGGAAAGGAATGCATTTTGCTTGATCTACAACTACTAATTTTTCATTTTTGCAATGCAGTCACTGAAGACAGCTTTAGAAAATGTGCCTAAAGATCGCAGTGGGAAAATATCAAAGGAGTTTTTACGTGTAGTGCTAGATTTAGTGGCTCCATCAGCTGGTTTACCTCCAATCGCTGCTGTTGAACAGGTATTGACAGTTTCATCAATAGCTATTAGACAAAGCTTGCAAACTGCAATTCTCAGCATTGATTTCCCGAGGGTTGCTAGGACTCCTACGATTTCCACTAACCAAAATCCTTGAAATTCTCCAGATCGACAAGGTTGTTTCTGATGTTTTCAACATGATAAAGGTGGATGATGAGAAGATGGTTAAAGAAGATGAGTTCAGGAAGCTATTTACAGAGATCATGGAGAGCATCATGCTGCAGTTGAAGGGCAATCCCATATCAGTTTCTTCAAATTCCGTCGTTCATGAGCCCCTTGCTTCATCCCCATCGCTTTTGCAGGCATCATCCTAGTTGCCTTTCACAAATATATATGTGTGTGTGTGTGTATATATATATATATATAATTCAGGAGGAACCAGATAAAAAAAGAGAATAAATTTTGGTTTAATTAAGCAGGCTGTGCTAATGAAATATATTACTGTAAGTTACACATGCAAATACTGAATTTGATTGAAGCAAGACTTGTCACTGGCTTTTAAGCCCCAAAGTAAACCCTAAAACATGCTTTATCAGCTGATAATGGCCCTGGACAGATATCTGCAGAGACATTTTTTGGAACATTGACATTCATTACAAACATCCCTGGTAATTGGTCCATGATGATCACACCTACATATAGAGAAACATCCCTTCAATGGACTTTGATGTACATTCAAGTTAAAATAGTGTAGTCTGTGCATAAACTTGGTTAATGGCGTGTCTACTGTCTAGCTATATTTGAAAAACCACCCACTCACCAGCTATTTGATGGCGCATGATAGTAACCTGGTAGCCTTCTTCAGAGATTCAGTGTCACAATTTCCAAAATCTTCCCGTTGAGTCCGAGGCCCCCAACAACAAAGCGCAGGTGCGGCTAAATTCACAAAGTCACGCTCTCCGTCTTCCCAACCGAAGCCTTCTTTCGGTAAGCCCTTGGTGAAACCGTAATAAATTATGCAAGCGACACAAGGTCCAATCCAGAAGACCCAATGCCCATCCCATAACGAACCTCCTAGCAATAAGGCTGGCCCTAAGCACCTTGCAGGATTAAGCCCCACGCCAGCATAGCCTGCCTTCCCGGTTACAGTAATGGACACAAAAACCGCCACTGCCATGGCCCCTGCCACCACGGCACAAACAAGCGGTAACCCTAGTTCTTTGCTTCTTCTCTTGTCAAATGCTATTGTTACACCAACAAAAAGCACTACAAAAGTACAGCAAAACTCCAATATGAATGCCGTTCCTGGGCTAACTCCGGACGTTGAACCGTTTCCATCAATGGTGCAGCCTCCCAGTGAATACTGTTTTGCTGCGTCTTGGTTCATCACACTGTTGAGCACGAGAAATCCTATTATTGACCCTACACACTGCGCCAACACATAGATGGAGGCTCGTGCTAGAGATATGATGCCTTTCAGGGCAGCAACGAAGGTAAAGACTGGGCTCATATGTCCACCTGAAAGAGGAACTGTCACCATGAGAAAGAGAAAGGCGATAATGAAGACTGCAAAGGGGACAAGAAGCTTGGGATCAGTCTCGTGCGAGTCCAAGCAGGAGACAATGGATGTGGTTAATGTGAACATTAGTGAAGCAGCCGCCACCAACTCTGTGAATGCGGCTTTCCACATCTAAAAAGAAATGAATCAGGAAGGACATTAGAACCCTTTTCTTCTCATACTGAATCAAGCAGAATAAAGCCATTGATCGATGGAGATCGTTACCTCTGATGAGGAAAACTCATGGGCACCAATGCAAGCAAAAAGAGTTGCTTTTAGAGATTTCCTTTCTTTCAGGGTCTTTGTCTCTTGGTTTTCAGCTGAAGAACTTCTTGTTGGAAGATTGTTATCAGACTCACGAGAGATAATCGAATCCATGTCCTGAAACTTTTAGAGAATTTACCAAGAAAGAACATGCTTTGCACGCTTGAAGGAACCATTTAATCCATTATATAGAGAAAGAATAGGACGATTCTCATTAATTTCTCACGCCGTTACTGCCACTGCTTATCAACGGCTACGTTGTAATATTACAACTGAAAGTTCCAATTTGAGGATTAATAATCAGAAAACATTTCTAGAGTTGCCAGTTGCAAGAAGACGAAAGCCGATGTGGTTTCAGGCAAAGACCAAGAGCAAAAGACCAAAGAAGCTAATAATGAGAGTATATATTCTGTAATATGCTCTATGCTGCTAGCCAGCAACCGTTCTTTGGGGACAAAGAAGTTAAAATAGAGGATCCAGCAAAGCTTTCAATCGCTAGGAATATCCATTTTAGATAAACAAGGACGCTTAGTAGGTTATTATAAATTAACAATTAAAAGTATGGAATATCCTTAACTTAGCAGTCGTTGCTTAATGCTTATCTCGGCGGTTTTCACTGTATATCGCTATACTTCGAAATTGTCAAGTTATACATCAGTAAACAGTAAGCAATTCCAGCTAATAATCCAATTCGCTTTAAAACAATTACCTACAAATTTACATTTAAATTACAACTTATCATGCAACCGAAAGACAAGAATATGATTGTACTAGGTTTAAAAATTCCAACTTCAAATTTGGAGGATATTAAAAATTTTAAGAAACATAAAAACGCATAAACAAGACAAAAACATGCCTAGATAACAGAAGGAAAATCCCCTCAAATTATATGCATAACATAATTTCCAACTATGAGTACGGATTTTTAACGTAAAAATGGTGACAAATATAACCAAATATAGTAAATAAATTGTTGGTTTTGATAACGATTAGTAGCAGTGAGCGTGCTCTTTTGGAATCATTTTAACATAGAGAGCAAAAGCCACACATCCAATAGCTGGTCCAATCCAAAATGTCCAGTGTCGATTCCAAAGGTGGCCGCCTCTAACAACTGCTGGACCCAAACATCTTGCTGGGTTTATCCCTGCACGACCGTAGCCTTTGGTTGCTGTAACTGTAGTTGAAATGTAGACCAGAAGACCTAACACAATTCCTAGGATAACGCAGATCATAACTCGACCCACAGCCCTGGCTTGGCGACCATCAAAAGCCATCCAATCCGAAGCAAAAAGGAACACAAAGGAACAGAATATCTCAAGCCACAGTAGACCCATTTGACCCATTTAATCAGATTACTGCCTATTCAACTTTACATTCTTTAGTGTTGGTCCTAATATTAAAGTACGAGTAAAGGATTGCAGAAGCTTCGCAGCCATTGTGGAATGATTGGCAATCTTTTCTTCCCAGACCTTTTGCTCGAGCAGAGCAGACAGAAATGCCAGATCTTTAAGCTGTTAACGAGCAAGAAGCAGGTCATTACATGTAAATTGAGCTGGTTATAAGTTATAAATTCGCAAAAAAGGTATTTTCCTTGATCATGAAGATAGACTCAAATGATGATCAAATGGCAATGGTGATCACACTAATCAAGCTTAGCAACTAAAGCTGAAAATTAAATCCAATAACCGAAAACCTAATACATGTCCAATCAAACTTGCAAAAGCTAGAAAGAAGCAAAAAGTTTATACAGTTCATATCATATTTTTCAGCAATGGTCATGGAACCCTTTTAATCATTACCAGGCTGGACAAACATAGGCTTGGGGGGGGGGGTTTACAATTTACATTTAAGATCAAATACAGTAGGATTGTCAATATGTAAGAAAATAGTAGAAAACCCTCAAAACAGTTAGCTTGATCTCATGGTCGAAAAGGCTTAAAAAAAAAAGCATCATCGTTTGGAAAATTGGAAGTAACTTGTGAGCTTAGCAAGCCGTAGTTCCTTGTCTCCTAGTCTTGTTTCTCAGCCACATTTGAAATATGATGATTTTTGTTGCATCCAGCAAAACGTCAAGAACTTCAATTCATTGACTCGTGCAAAATTCAACGAAGCAATTATTTTTGGAGGGTGGGCTGCCTCTATAATAAACTACGAGTGCCTTTCGTGAATTGTGATGCCAATATAATCTCCAAAAAACCAATGTATTTATTCTTATTCATAGCTAGCAGCTCAAAGCCTCTCATTCACCTTTAAATTCTTATATTTTTGGAACAGGAATTTTCCCTCTTCTTTCCCTGTTTCTTTCCACGTTAAGAAAAGGGCCCATTTTTTTTGTCACTAGTACCTGGCATTTTGCTACAAATAAGTATTATTTTATTATTATCAACACTCAGACAGATAGAAATGTCTTTTACCCAGTTCAAGTCCAGAGAAAATTAGGGGAAAAAAGTCAAATTAAAGCAAAAACAAGGCATAGTAAATCATGCATAGGTTCAAATATTAAAAACAAATTTTCAAGCAATAACTTGTTTATTGCCAATAAAGAAAATAAAGTCATCTTTGAGAACTTAAACAAATACTAGAAGGCTAGAACAATGTCATTCCTATTTCAACTCTAAAGGCTAACAAATCAAAAGCAGAAGATGAAACAAAGTCATATGATTATCAAACAAGTGGCCCTACATCTCTAATTTGTATCGTGTCACTCAAATCCCAATTTATATACAATGATGCAATATTCTCTTACACCGAAGTTCCTTAAATCCCTAAATTTGAATTGCATTGAATTATTATAATGAACCTTCTCTTACACCAGAGAAAAAAAAAACTTTAGAAATCAGGTTTCTATCAATTCCTAAAAATCCCTAAATTCAAATCTAATTCCTAAAAATCCCTAAACTCAAATCGAATTCCTAAATTCCCTAAACTCTAATAAACAAAATAGAAAATGAGAAAACAGAATGTGGAACTACAAATCATGATGTGACTAAGCCAATAACAGTAGACATCACGTTCGAGTAAAATCTAAGAGGAAATGGAGAGTAGAACACCTCTCTAAAAAACATGGAATCCGAAGGAAAAGATATAAGTAAGGAAAGCAAAATATGGAAGGGTGCAACAGCGAGATAAAGTGATGTGCCCCTGGAAGTGTTGCAGTTGTCGAAAGAATTCATTGGGTCGGCAAAAAACAAATAACAATAAAGAATTACCGGCAGTTCATAACCCCCCCCCCCCCAAAATTTAGTGCCCCTAAAACTAATAACTTTTGTTGTGCAGTTTGCTGGTTAAGCAATATGAAATTAGAAAAATAGATAATAAGATCATATATCTACCAGGCTACCACACAACACAAAGGCAATATTCTATTAGTTAATGGAGTAAATTCATCGATATTACTCAAATTCTGTGTAAATATTGAATATAAATATATATTTAATGTAAGTATGTTTAATTTTTTAAAGTATTTCATCTATTTAAAAGATCTTTAGACATATTCTCGTACCTTAAGCTATGTTACTGCGATTTTTTGTTTTTCTTGCTCTTATCTGTCCTTTATGTTCAAAATATATCCAACCTACAAAGAGAAAAGCTCTTCAAGGCATAAAACCTTGCTTAACAAAAGGCCTTTTGGCTTTTGACCTGCATTTGATTGTCCTGGTCTGCAAAAGCAATTCGAACAAAAAACAAAGTGAAGAAAAACCCATTCAGATTTAGGCCTCAAAGCCAAGGCAAAAAAAAAATGAAAAAATGAAAGAACAGAAAACACGTTCATTTATATGTGAAAAACTTAGCACTTAATTACGTTGGATCAAAGGCTAAAGGCTTGACTTTATTATGATCACAGAGGCTTTCTTCATCGTCAAAAATTTCTTTTTGCTCCATTTGTTTAAGCTCAAACTCTTTTTTAGGATGAATTTATCTGTCGGCTTAATTAAACTCGAATTATGTTATCCATATATGTATATATATATATATATATATAGCCATACATCAGTTTGAACCAACCTGGAAGTTAAAGTATAATATTTCATTTGAATTCCGAAGTTGCTTGATCCCCGTAACAAAATATCCTCTGAAAACAACACTTGAATATCATTTTGATGTTAAATATTATCATGTGGATCAGTTTTCTTAGTTGTCAGTCCAATTAGATATTTAGATTTACTTGACAGTCCGCAAATCGTGATGAGTTTTATAATAGTTTCATAGTGACATGAAGTATATATTTCTTTATATATATATATATGTATATTTTATTATTATTATGTTGGTGCTAAGCTATTAACTCCTGGATTGGCTTACAACTCAAGGGATTTCAATCTCTTCGATCATATATTCATGTTAGAGGATAATTATTGCATCTATTTGCATATATCCGGCTACTGATTTGCCTTGTTGAGGGAAATTATTTGGGAATCGGGATCGAGTCTTGCTTGCAAAGAAAGGAAAAGTTCTTGGATAGAGTTTCCCATGCTTCTTGAGATGTTATGACGGTGAAAATGAGACTGATAGAACTAAATGGCATTCAGGATGAATTTATTCTTGCGTAAACCAGAAACTGTAGGCAGAGTTTAAGACAGCTGTATTGCCATCGACATATATCATTGCTGTTGCCATGGCGTTAAGGCTGGTAAATCATGGGTTTGTAAGGTGATAAGCATCGAGGAGATAAAAGAAGTTATAGTTGACAATGGGCTTGCACAGACGAAATGTTCGTCGAATTGGGGTTGGAAGAAGGTAGCCGGGTGGCAGTATTAATCGACTGTGGATTGTTTACAGCTTTTCCATATTGCAATTTTAAAACTTTTAAATAAAAATCATTGAAAAGTAAATGAACAAAACGAAAAAAATAATAATGAGTTGACAAAGATAAATAATTCAAAATCTTTTAAATTAAATAATAAATTAACAACATGAAAACAAAATGTAGAGAATGGAAGGGAAAGTGTAAATATAGGGAAGAATTTTCACTCAACTCATGGGTAGATTTTTACTTAGATTGAGTTATGATTCAAAAATTTTAAATATTTTTGTTTAGATTTAACTTGAACTAAGTTTAGATCGATCCAAAAATCCATTATATTATTTATTGCATCATTAAAATATTAAAAGATATATTTTTATAATTAAATTTAAATAAAAATATTTATATTATTAAATATTAATTTAAGTCGAACTAAAATATCTCAAATTTAAAAAAAAAATCAAAAAACCACATTACATGAAAATTATATGGAAATCCAAATAAAACCTTAGTCATTAATAAAATATTATTAATTATCGGTGATCTTTAACTCAGGACATTAAATTTTTGATAAGTTATCATTAAATCACAAGAATGATTAATTTTTATACTGATAATGAGAATTATTAAAAACGTAAAGATAACATCAGAGTTCTATCACAAGAACGAAACTTAAGAACTCTCGTAACTATTCCATGCACGACATATTTTAACGTAACAACGACGACAACTATAACCAAATATAGTCAATAAATTGTTGGTTTTGATGATGATTAGTGGCTATGAGTGTGCTCTTTGGGAATCATTTTAACGTATAAAGCAAAAGCCACGCTGCCAATAGCTGGTCCAACCCAAAATATCCAGTGTCCGTTCCAAGGGTGGCCACCTCTAACAACTGCTGGAGCCAAACGTCTTGCTGGGTTTAGTCCAGCTCCACCATATCCTTTCGTTGCTGTAACTGTAGTTGAACTGTAGACTAGAAGACCCAACACTATTCCCAGGACGACGCTGATGTTAACTCGGCCGATAGCTTTGGCTTGGCGATGATCGAAAGCCATCAGTACCGAAGCAAAAAGGGAGACGAAGAAACAGGTTATCTCGAGCCAAAGGGCCTGGCTTGTCTCCAGGCCGATCACGGTTGAACCATGTGTGCCTGGTGCAACTATCGTTACAGTGCACCCTGCTAGTGAATACTTTCGTTCGATGCCGCTGTTAACCACGTCCTCGAACGCTAGTGAACCTAGTATGCCACCAAAACATTGAGCCAAAATAACGATGGCAGCTCGGGAGATGGAAACGAGGCCAGTGAGTAAAGCGGCGAAGGTTACGATCGGGTTGATGTGGCCACCACAGATGGGTTAAGTCGCAAGGAGGAGAACCGCAACGACGAAGGCAATCAGGACTGACATTACAAGGTTGGGCGTTTTTGTTTCAGTCTGCAATGTGGAGACAACTATTGTGTCCAACGCGAAAACACGCCGCCGTCCCAAGAACCTTTGCCAAAGAAGCTCTCCATACCTATAAATCCAACACCAATTTGCTTGTTAAGCAATGTAAAAGAACCAAATAAAATATCTAATAGCTACCTGTTCATCTGTAAAATAATTTGTTACAGTAAAAATTATTATAATTCAAATAATAAAAAATTATTTTATTTAAATTTAATTATAAATATTAATTTTAAAATGATATTTTAATATTATTTAAAACATTTATTAATTCGAACTGCATGGAAGGGGGTACATATCATATTAACCTCCAAGGAGAAGCTCTCCAGGGCCCAACGCCCTTCTTAACAAAGGGGCTTTTGGCTCTTCTCCTTTCTTAAATTGCCCTGGACTGCAAAACAATACGAAAGAGGGACAAAAAGCAAGACGTCAACATGATTTTGATATAATTTAGGTCTCAAAAGGTACTAAATAAAACCTATGTTAGTCGAGCTCGATTTGAGTATCGAATATGAGTATATGTTTGACATTAGTAGGTTTGATTTTTTTAAATATTTGGAGAAACATATTTTTATATCCATGTCTATATTTATGTCAAATATGAATATCGAAAATGGATACTTTGAAAAAAAAAAGTTATAGTAACATAAAATAAAACTAATCAATGCTTAATTACGTTCGAGTAGAGGCAAAAAGCTGGACTTTATTGCGACTATAGATGCTTTCTTCATCTTCAACTACAATTCCATTTCCAGCCACCTTTTGATCCAAATCAGTAGGCTCAAACTCTTATTAATTTGATTGAAACTATAATTTGTTGGCTTTAATTGAACTCTGCATTATGTTATCTATACACATATAGCCGGGTTCATCAGGTTCTACAACCTGGAAGTTAAAATATAATGGCTGATATATTATTGATATTATCATAATATTCACTTTAAATAATTCCAAAGTTCCTTGTGTTAGCTCCGAGCTACCGCAAAATGAATAAACGATTAAAACGATACTGGAATAAATTAAATAATATAATCAAAAAATCATGAAATAAATATATGTGTTACCAAAAAATTAGAAACGTCAGATGTTACACGATCGAGTCAAGGTTGAACCTCTGACCTTAAGACGTTTATTGCCTGCCACCAATGTGCTCGACAGTATTTGCAACACGTCTCCCAGGTCTCCTCGATCCCGTTGCAATTTTTAGCACTTATAAGCGCAATACTACGAACCAAAGGTGATGAAATTCTCTCTCGGATAACTAGAGGAATGGAGAGGAATAGAAGAGAGGAAGATGATTTTTTGTTGTATTCTTCTTTCTCCAGTTTTACACCTATTTATATGTATTAAAACATAATCTGATAAGATTTAGAAGGATAAAATCTTTTTAAAATTTAAATTTTAAATTTAGATTCTGAAAATCTAGATAATATCAAAATTTTAATTTAAAAAGGATAAATCTTTTTTAAATTTTAAAATTAGATTATGAAAATCTAGATAATATCATAATTTAAATTCTAAAATTTAGATTTCAAATAAAAAATATCTTATCCAACCTAGATTCTCTTCCTCTTCAAGTGGGTATTATGAGAACAATTTCTCATTCACCTCGAATATCAATCGTGCATCGTATTTATGCACCGTACATACACATAATTATCTTTATTGATATCTAACAATCCCCCACATGAATGAAAATTGTCCGAATAAGATGACAAATTGACTCGAAATAAGGGAGAGAATAACTTGAAAAGTTATTGCATCAGGATAGGTATCTTTTAGCTTTGAACCTTCCATAGCGACAACTATCGGATTTACTTGGCTAACTAATGAACTTGATGTCTTGAACTATTTAGCCTTTATTGTAAACCAAGGCAATAGGTGTCACACAATCCCTCTTCGAACACCTCTAGTTCTCACGATTGTATTTATTTTAGCCCCGAACACATCCTAGTTTCAGAGAGTGCTCTAGAGAATTTAGCCTTATCAATTCTCATAAAAATGGTCACATTTCACACTCACATAGGCGATTTCTTATCAAGGGTATCCTGCAATACCCCACTTGATTTTATAAAGCTATAAGAATCATTAAAAGCATAGCTTAACCTAACACCTCTACAGGTAGCACTGATTCACTATAGGAATGGGTAAGAGTGTTTAACTCTTTCAGTGCTCTCACTAAGTTAACATAATTTGGTTGTCCCTTTGAACCTAGATCTAGGGATCTCCAGTCAACAAGGTAGGGTTGCCATTATGTAACTTTTAATTTATAGGCTTAAGTCCCATTCCCCTTGATGATGTACAAACTTACTCTCTCGTTAAACCTTTTGTAAGTGGATCTGTGATATTATCCTTTGATTTCACTAATCAATAGAGATAATCTCGTTTGAGAGCAATTATCTCACGGTATTATGTCTTTGACGGATATGTCGAGACTTACCATTATACAAACAACTCTGTGCCTTACCAATTGCAGATTGGTTATCACAATGTATACATATTATTGGCACAGATTTCGACCAACATGGAATATCTTCTAAAAAATTTCGAAGCCACTCTACTTCTTCTCCAGTTTTATCTAAAGCAATAAATTTAGATTCCATCGTAGATCTGGCTATGCACGTTTGTTTAGAAGATTTCCAAGACACTGCAGCTCCTCCAATAACAAAGACAAATCCGTTAGTGGATTTCGAGTCTTTAGTATCCAATATCCAATTTGCATCACTGTATCCTTCCAGTACAGCTGGATATCTCATATAGTGCAGTCCATAATTTGAGGTGTATCTCAAATACCTGAGTACTCTCACGATTGCTTTCCAGTGATCTTGTCCCAAATTACTTGTAAATCTACTCAGTTTGCTCACTGAATAAGCTATGTCCGGTCTTGTGCAATTCATCAAATACATTAAACTACCAATTATGCGCAAATACTCAACCTAAGATATTGCGTCACCAGTATTTTTCCTTAGATGTAAATTTACATCTACGGGTGTTTTGGCAATATTGGTATTATTCTTATTAAACCTCTCAAGGATCTTGTTCACATAATGATCTTGAGTTAATACCAAGCCATCTTGTGATTTAGAAATTTTAATTCCTAAAATCATATCTGCTACACCCATGTCTTTCATGTCAAACTTACTGGTCAACCATGATTTGGTAGCTTTAATAATCTCATCATTATTGCCTAAGATTAACATATCGTCTACGTATAGACAAACAATGACATATCATTTATCCGTATACTTTATGTATACACATTTATCGCATTCATTAATGCGAAACACTTGTGACCACATTGTTTTGTCAAATTTTTGAAGCCATTGTTTCGGTGCTTGCTTTAAACCATATAGTGATTTAACAAGCCTACACACCTTCTTTTCCTGACTTGGAACTATAAACCCTTCGGGTTGCTCCATATAGATTTCTTCATCTAATTCTCCATTCAGGAAAGCAGCCTTAACATTCATTTGGTGTATCTCGAGATCGTTAAGAGCCGCAATAGCTACTAGCATTTGAATGGATATTATCCTCATAACTGGTGAGTATGTATCGAAGTAATAAGCCCTTCTTTTTGCTTGTAGCCTTTTATTACAAGCCGGGCTTTATATTTGTATATAAATCCATTTGCCTTCATCTTCCTCTTAAATATCCATTTGGATCCCAACGGCTTATGCCCTTGAGGAAGATCCACCAGTTCCTATGTATGATTTTGCATGATGGATTCTATTTCATTGTTAACGGCCTCTTTCCTGAATGGTGCTTCTGGAGATGACATAGCCTCTTTAAATGTTTGAGGTTCATTTTCTAACAAATACGTTAGAAAATCTGGTCCATAAGTAGCCGGTACTTTAGTCCGTTTACTCCTTTGGGGTTTTATTTGTTCCTCCTCATCCACTTATGGATCACTACTTAAGTCCTCATAGGCTCTTTTCGTAGTCTTATTTTCTTGTGTTTTCTTATAGGGAAATACATCTTCAAAAAATGAAGCATTCCTCGATTCAATAATCGTATTAACATGAATCTCAAGAATATCTGGCTTATACACAAGAAAACGATAAGCCGCACTATTATTTGCATATCCAATGAATACGCAATCTACAGTCTTAGGTCCGATCTTAACCTTTTTAGGCGGAGAAATAGCTACCTTAGCAAGACACCCTCACACTTTCATGTATTTATAGGAACGTTTTCGACCCTTCCATAACTCATACGGTGTCCTGTCTGATTTCTTGTGAGGTATTTTATTTAATATATAGTTGGCTATTAAAATAGCCTCCCCCCACAAGTTCTATGGTAACCCCGAGCTTATCAACAAAGCATTCATCATATCTTTCAACTTACGATTTTTGCGCTCTGCAATACCATTTTGTTTAGTTGAATAAGGGGCGGTGGTTTGATGGATAATTCCATGTTCTGCACAGAACTCATTAAATGATGCATCGTGTTCACCACCTCTATCACTTCTTATTTCCTTAATCCTCTTGCTTAGTTGATTTTCAACCTCGTTTTTAAAAAGTTTAAAGGCTTCTAAGGCCTCATCTTTGCTTCTTAGCAGATAGACGTAACAATACTTCATGCAATCATCTATAAAAGTAATGAAATACTTTTTACCACCTCTAGTTTGCACGAACTTTAAGTCACAGATATCTATGTGAATTAGATCTAGAGGTCCGCTCTGTCTTTCTATTGAATAGAAAGGAACCTTAGCAAATTTGGATTTCACACAAGTCTCACGCTTGTAATTTTTATCAATTCGAATTTTTAGAAGTAAATCCAAATTGCTAATTCTTTGCAAGGTCTTATAATTCACATAGCCTAATCTAGTATGCCATAGATTAAAAGACTCAAGCAAATAAGTTGAAGAACTCATTTTATTTCTCTTATCGTTCTTCGTTACAACACCCATGACGTTGAACTTAAAAAGCCCATCATGTAGATAACCTATACCTACAAGCATCTCACTTTTAGTGAGTATAAATTGGTCAGACTCAAAGACCAACCTTAATCCGTTCTTGCTCAGTAAAGAGTCGGATACCAAATTCTTATGAATTTTAGGAACGTGAACCACATTATTCAAGGTTAGTTCTTTTCCAGAGGTCATTTTGAGCACCACCTTCCCACAGCCTTGTATTTTACTTACCGAAGAGTTTCCCATAAATAATTGCTCTTCATGAGCAGTTTCTTTATACTCAAAAAAACTCTTCCTATCAGAACACACGTGACAAGTGGCATCGGTATCAACCCACTAAGTCATCGGGTTTTCCACCATATTCACTTCTGTCACCACAGCCACAAGCTCAATCTCATTGTCAACATTTAAGTTGCCTTGAGCTTTTTTAATTTTGTTCAGACAACAATCTCTAGCACAGTGTCTAGGATTGTTCCATTTATTGACACCGGCTCTCTTATTGCCTTAGGAAAAATTGAAAACAACTTGTTTCCCAGTTTGCAAATGTTCGATAATATTTGCCTCGGCATTAGTAGTTTGAACACCACTATTCTTATCCAAATCAAGAATATCTTCCTCAATTCTTAATTAAATCACCGTTTTTGAGTCCACCATCCCAAAGTTCAAAAATCGACCAACTACAAATTTCTTCGTATAAGCATCATCGATTTTGTACTTTTTGTCCAATGACTCCCATAGCTCTCTCGCTATTTTTATCGGACTATGCACGTATAACGTGTTATCTAGTCCATTAAGGATATAACTTTTGCATAGGAAATCCAAATATTTCCATGCATCCACCGAGGCCACCTCGGTATTATTTGGTTTTCCTTTTTTAAAAATCGGGGCCTCCACCGGAGTGATTAAATTAATCAACATCTTGTGATGACAACATTTGAAGTTCACACTGTTGAACTTCTCGAGTCTCTCACCATGCGTAGCATGTAGAGGTAATTACGCTATAGGCACACTTGCATTACTAGTAGTCGGTTTTGCCGTCTATTATCCAATGATAATGGGATCAACTTTTAATCCGTTATTCAAATAAGTTGAATCTCACAAAAAAAATTTTTTTTAAACCAAAAATTCATAAATCCGAACACATATTAAAAAATACTAATTATATGCAAGAGACGTATATTAGAAGATAATCACCAAATCAAAATCAAAATTAATAACTATTTTTTTTAATCATAATCTCTTAATGAAGAAAAAATTCTCAAAAACCAAGTTAAACAGTATTGGTTATAGATCAAACGTCTCAATATGTATAAAATTATACCAGTATCTAATTAAAACTAAATTTGCAGATGAAAAAAATAGCTTGTAAAAATATATACGAAACGACGTCTTAAGATTGTTAGCTCCGAGCTACTGCAAAAAAAACAAACAATTAAAACGATACTGGAATCAATTAAATAATCTAATCAAAAAATCATGGAATAAACATACGTGTTACTAAAAAATTAGAAACATCAGATGTTACACGATCGAGTCAAGGTTGAACCTCTGACCTTAAGATGTTTATTACCTGCCACCAATGTGCTCGACAGTATTTGCAACACGTCTCCCAGGTCTCCTCGATCACGTTGCGATTGTTAACACTTACAAGTGCAACACTACAAACCAAAGGCGATGAAATTTTCTCTCGGATGACTAGAGGAATAGAGAGGAATAGAAGAGAGGAAGATGATTTTTGGTTGTATTCTTCCTTCTCTAGTTTTACACTTATTTATATGTGTTAAAACATAATCTAATAAGATTTAGAAGGATAAAATCTTTTTAAAATTTAAATTTTAAATTTAAATTCTGAAAATCTAGATAATATCAGAATTTTAATTTTTAAAATTAGATTATGAAAATCTAAATAATATCAGAATTTAAATTCTAAAATTTAGATTTCAAATAAAAAATATCTTATCCAAACTAGATTCTTTTCCTCTTCAAGTGGATATTATGACAACAATTTCTTATTCACCTCGGATATTAATCGTGCATCGTATTTATACACCGTACATACACATAATTATCTTTATTGATATCTAACACCTTGATCCTTGGAGTGCAATATCTTGTGAATTAATTTTTCTCAGTTGTCATTCCAGTTAGATAATATATTTACTTAAACATTGTGCGAAATGGTGTTGAATTTTAAAACGATTTTCATAGCCAAATGATAGGGAACCAATAAGGGGCCGTCCCACTATTTTGCAGCTATTTCCATTATTTTATGTTGGCTGCTAAGCTGTCTGCCTTTGTTAATATTCAACAGAGAATTAATTCCAGGGGGTTTGACGTGTTAACTCAAACGAAATCCCCTTAAATCAGGTGTGTGGAATCATTGCATGAAAACTGCAGTATCATTACAGGTCATAAGTCGATCGATCAAATCCCTGCAGTTTTGGGATCATGTTCTGGCAAATTACTGGTTCTAAAAATTAAAATTTTAAGTTTAATTCAATTAATTTACGTAATTATTTAATATTTAATAAATTTGAAATTTTAATATCAAGATTCATAACTCTTCCTTAATCCGCAAGCTATGACTTTCTTTGAATTAAAAAAAATGTTAGAGATGTGAGTTTGAGCTATGACTTGAAATTATATTTTTTTTTGTTTAGGTCTAAATTGAATTTGACCGATACTAAAGTTTAAATTATTTTTATAATTAAATTTAAATAAATTTTATTAGCGTTAAGTAATAATTTGAATTCAACCATACTAAATTAGAAGAAGCTATATTTAAACCCAACCAAATGGTTCGGTAACCAGTCCATGAACATGTATAACTAGGGTTTAGTTTATAGTTTGCAAGAGATAAATCCAAGAAAGTTAGATGTAATTATGGATAAAAAAAAAATTTTAAATATTAAAATTCAAACTATAAATTTATCGTTCTTAAAAATTTCTATTTGAAACTAAGTATTGAATTCTTACGGTTCACACTCGAAAATCATAAGAAACTGACAATGTCCATTCTTACATAATTTAGATTATTTACCTAACATGACGATCCCTACAAATATTATTTCATGGGATCGTGCTTTTTCAAGCCATTCAATTATGCAACAGCTGACTTGGAATGAGCTTCGTATAAAGGGCAAATGCGACACAAGCAATTGCAGGTCCGGCCCAAAAAACCCAGTGTCCCTTCCAAAGGTGGCCGCCTCTAATCAGGGCTGGACCCAAACATCTTGCTGGGTTCATCCCAACCCCGGCATAGCCCTTTGTGGCAGTTACAGTCGTTGATATGAACACGATAAGGCCCACCACAACACCGATGATGGAGCAAACCACAACTCGACCCAGGTGCTTGGCTTGGCGTTTATCAAAAGCCATATATATGGAACCAAAAAGGAACACGAAGGTGCAAATTATCTCTAGCCATAGTGCCTGGCTAGTGTCGAGCCCGATCACGAGTGGTCCATTCGCACTTGGCACGACAATGGCGAGGGTGCAGCCTCCGAGTGAAAATGTTTGCTCAATTTTGGTGCTCACCACAGCTCGTAACGCTAGCGCCCCTAGTATGCCCCCGACACATTGAGCCAATATGTATATGGCAGCGCGTGAAAGGGAAATGACGCCGGTAAACGCCGCGGCAAGGCTGATGACAGGGTTGATGTGGCCACCGGAAATGGGAAACGTAGCTAGGAGGATGATTGTGATGGTGACAGCAATAAGAAATGCCATTAGAAGGTGGGGCGTTTTCGTTTCAGTCTGGTAGGAAGAGATGACGATAGTGTCCATTGCAAAGACCAACACTGCTGTACCAAGAAGCTCCGCCATCGATGCCCTCCAAACCTGATAATTCAGCAGGATTGTAGGATCAGTAATTATCTTTAATAACTGTACAAAAAAAAGTTAAAAAGAATTTAAAAAAGAAAGAACTCCATGAACAACCTCCAAAGAGAAAAGCTCATTGAAGGCAAAAATCTGTTTCCAGGTAGTAGGATTTTGCTTCTTCTCAGCCTCAACTCTCCCTTGCTCTACCCTGCAAAAGAAAGGAAAATTTTAAGTATTGAAAGTTTATATTATAACAATTTCATCTTCAAAAGAATAAGGTAAACAAGAACGAGGAAAGAAGTCTGCAAAGAGTTTTAAAGAATTTGTGAGAGGCTTGCCTTGGTGTGACGGCGGAGGGTCGGATTCTACTTCCAGTGTAGACATCTTCAATAACGCCAACATTTCCAGTTCCAGCCATATTCTTTGGTAATTTAGCTCTCTTGGTCCAGTTTTTGCCTTTGGATCTGTCCTGTATATATAGTCAATCAAACAACTGCATGAAATCTTTACCTTAACTATTGAAACGACATTGCTTTGCTTGAAGTTGAACTACTTAGTCGGTGCTATTATCTTGCTGCTTATCTAGTATGTGATGTCTCAGCTTGCTTTAAGCCTTTATCGTATGCCTTTTCAACCATAAAATTGTTAAGGGTAAATTATTGTTGGATGAATAAACTGCTGTTATTGATCCTTCGGGCCAATGGGAACAGGTTCAAGCTGTTACAGAAGCTAGGGAGGGCGAGCTATGTTACTAGAATTTTTTGATGTAAATATCATGTGTGTATATAATACGGATATATTTAATTTTTTTAAATTTATTTATATAATTAAATGATTTAAATAAAATTTATTTTTATATTCATATCCAAAAATAAAGAGCGGAAGGCAAAGTATGTTAACAATTCAGAATTCGGATGCAACTTGCAAAAATTAATGGCATCACAATCCAGAAAAATTGCTCGATACCAAGAGTTGCTACCAGCTTTTAATTGGCCTAATAAGTCGGGAGATTGCAATTAATGGGGAACTTGACGCATATTTTTGGATGTGCTGGGTCAATTCTCATCTAGCAACTAGCTAGTAGGCAGTGTTATTAAATTCCAACCATAAAAATGAAAAAGAAAGTATATTAGATCCGGTTGTAGCAGTGGACTTTCTATGAATTTTGGGCCTTTGTTGCATTTAAACTTATCAGTAGTTGGGAAACAACTGACAAGCATACTCAACTGTCAGCACTTAAAATGGTTTTAAAGTTTAACTTTAGTTTTGCTTCTTACTATACTCGTTAAAGTTAATTAATATATTATTTATAGTAATAATATTATATTAATTTAATTTTTTATTTTTAATATTTAATAAAAATATTATTATTATATATAATAATTTTAAAGAGTGTCGTTAGATAAAAGTGTTTATGGGTTAGGTTGACTTTTAAGCAGAATTTTTTTTTTTACTTAGACTCGAGTCGGGTTGACTTAAAAATTCATGCAATTGCTTAAAATAATTATTAAAAAATTATTTTTATATAACATTTATAATTAAATATAAATAAAAAATATTATTAATAGATAAATAATAATTCAATCCAAAGCTAAATTAACTTAGAATTACAAAATACGTTACTCAAATCAAACCTACCGAGACAAGTCTACTTGTGGAGCATGTCAGCAGAATAAAAATACAAAGTTTTCAAAGTAACAAAGTGAGAGTTTCCAATGAAACCTCAGAGGTTGGGGACTTACTTTTTATTGAACGTCAGTAATAGTTGTTGAGAGATTTTGAGGATGAAAAATTTACAGGAATGGATGGATTGTGGGTTTTGTTCCTGTTTAAATAAACGGCAGGAAAGTTGACTATTTAACGAATAGATTTTCCTTTAAAGCTTATTACGTACTAAGCAAATAAAAACCTTTAACACGTACTTCGTGAACGAAACATTTTGATTGGAATTTTCATCATCTAGAAAGCTGGATAACTAATGGATAAGTAAAAGAAAACACTTCTTTTTGCTAATTTCTGACGACTATAAACGTTATTCTCAAGTTGAAATATGGTTTTGGTACTTCATTTTTTTTTCCTTAAAATAGTAAGGAATCTTGGCAAAATTCTTGTCCATCAGGTTTTAAAGGAACCTAGTCCATATCTTGATTATAATTGGGGGGGGGGGGTGGTCTCTGAATTTCAACTTGAAATGTATATTTATCAAATTGTGGAATCCATTAATGAATCTTGGGTTTAGACTTTTTTTTAGGGCGATGTACCTAGTTTTCAACAACTATAACAAGATCAGGGGATGCTGCGTTCGAGCATCTGCTGGGATTATGCCTTAAGAGTGCATGAAAAAGAATTGTTTATGACAAAGTACGAGGAAATTACTCTGTAGATGTCTGGAATTTATGTGTTCCTGTTGCTCCCTAAGATCGAAGACCTATTAGGGAAGCCAATTGTTTAGAACTATGTTACAATAACTTTTTTTTTTAAATATTCGTATTTAATATTTATATTCAATGTATATTAAGACAAGAGTAAAATGACTTCTTAAGATTCTTCAAATACATAAAAAAACTTTAAAAGTTAAATATACTCGTGTAAGACACATATCCAAATTCAAGTAATTTAAGTTTAGAATTGTATAACTCAAATAATTGTAGTGCGAAAATATGTGATTTAAGATAAGAACTTAGAATTAAAAAAGGACCTGACCACTTTTTCTGGGTTGTTATGGTGGCATCAGGCTCTAAAAATATAACTTTTGTTAGTTTTAATGCATTAAACTGATGGGATCAATGCCTCAAATACAAAGTATCGATGCACAGACCTAATGGACTATGTTCATCGGGGGCAAAATACCGCAAGTTTAGGATTTGGCGAAGGAATTTTAGGAAACATGATTCATTTATTCATTTCTTTTAAAATACCTTATTTAATAATTATGTTCAATACATATTCAATATGAATATAAAATATAAATTTGAATATACTCTAAATACGTAAATATATATTTATATAAAATATATATCAACATTAAATATTTATACTCAAGTTTAAGTAACGTGGCACTGGATTGGATCGTCAACCATATACTCGTTAGTCAGTAACCTTTCTTCATGGTTGGCTTACAACAATTAAATCGTTTTCTAAGTCAATGGTAGTTTCAAATATGATGATATTTATCATCTGCATCTTGCTGAGTAAGTGGTGGACTGATGGGCTGTGTTTTACTGGCTTTGAACAGTTGATTTCGTTAAGGGACAAACAATCTCTTCCAAAACCCAAATTTGCTTCAAATATGCTGACGGCATTCAAAGTATCTCCAAATTGGCTATTTGGGATTTGTCTTTTCATCTCCATTTTCGACATTTCCAAGATTTTAGTTTTGTCCAACCAAACATTTGGGCAACACCAGATGGAAAATACAGTATTTCTTCCTCGTTAGTAGAGAACATGAAGATATGGTTTTGTCAGATTCAACTATTAATAGCTACCATCATCATCATCTCAACTTGCTGTTCTTCAAAGCAAGAAAAAATGGGGCTGTTTTTGTCTCTTGCACGGTCACTTGCTTTGTTGTTGATATCGTTAATCTCCGTTTGCTTTTTATCAGGCATCAAGCTTTTCTCATTCTTTTGCTTCTAAGATTTTTCTTTTAGAACAAATAAAACTGAAAGATAATGTTTGCTGAATGCTGATTATTTGCATTTTCTTACTCGGCTTGCAGATTGCTTTGATCCATTGGATCCCAATGGGAACATGACAGTTACTTTTGATATTATTCAATGGACACGAGAAGGCTATCTGGTTAGTATGTCGTATTACAACTCGAATCGAATTTGTGTGTCGAATATAAATACGTTCAATTTTTTCTTTTTTAACTTTTATTGAAAGTTCTTAAAATATCATGTCTTATATTCATATCGAGATATATATTGGAAACTTTGGAACCACAGGTTTGCAACAATAGTAGCTTTTCGGGCACTGAATTCATCATTCACTGTATCTGATTTCTTCAGGATATTTGAGTTTGTAGGCAAGGGTAACAATTCAAAATTACTATCAATATCGCCATGTCGACAAATCTGGTTGGAAATTGGGCTGGACATGGGCTAACAATGAAATCATCATGTCAATGTCTGGTGCTTTCGCCACTAAACAAGGCAACTGTTCATTGTTCAAGTACCAGACCCCGCCGCACTCTTGCGAGAGAACCCCTGTTATTGCTGATCTCATGCCAGATGCACTGCCAGATAACAGGACTGATGATTGTTGCCATGGTGGCCTTCTTGCTGCTTGGGCTATCAACCCTGCCAAGTCATTCTCGTCCTTCGAAATGATGGTTGGCAATATGGGGGCGAACCCTCAGGTGCAACCACCGATCAATCTTACTTTAATGGCTCCAGGTCCTGGTTATACTTGTGGTTTAGTTGAGGACACTGATCCCACAGTTTCTTCTGATATTGGGGGTAAAAGACAACTCCAGGCCTACAGTAAGTACTCAATTTTAACTCCATTATTAGCCACTGACTTTCAATAAATGCTCAAAAGCTTCAAAATGTCATCCTCATTGTGATTTTAGAGGTCCAGAACTATGAGATTTCTAATGGTTGGGAGAAAATAAAAGTAAACTATATGATGGAGCTAAATCATGCACTAATTTGAATATTGGCATGTCAGATTTTCTTGAATCAACCAAGCTGGGCTTATGTTTTTGCCTAATCAATACTTGAAAAGATTTTGACCCCAAAAAAAAAAAAATTACCAACTTAGTTCTTCAACAACCTGTGATCAGATCTTGTTCCCATCTACTTTGCTTGTTGATATTCTTGCACCTTCTAGGATTCCTAAACATTTAGATATATTTTGTTAGTATGGTCATCACCTCGACAACCTTAAAAGCTATGTTACTCCGACTCAAGTACGGGTAATTGTATGGTATAGGTATGTTCAAATTTTTTAAGAATTTTTCATGTATTTAGAGGGTCCTTGAAGGATCATATTTTCATACCTATATAAAAAAATGTGCTGTGCACAGGTTGAGTACTTCAAGAAATCTAGATTAGCTTCTCTTTCTAATGTTAGTTATCAATGAAATTGTAAGAAGCATTATCTCAAACTGGGAAGTTATGTTAATTTGAGTAATTGTGAGCTGTTAAACCATAAGTCCTCTGATCATCAAGTTCCAAAACTTGTACTTTAAGATATTCTGATTTCCATATTGTTTGTCAGTTCCAACATTTCATTATGTTCCACAACCAGGATACGTCTACCGAAAATTGAATTGATTCGTAAGTGACTCTTCAATTCAGATGTTTGAAATCCAGCAAATGTGTAGACTATAGACTCTTTTAGTTCCTATTCTCCTGCATTTTCTTGTAAAGTCAGGAAGTATTGCAGATTTCATCTTGTTTTTGGAACATCTTACTCCGACTCTTTTTTTTTTCCTTCAAATATCTATCTTTGACATTAGTGTCCGACACATATCCAGACATAGATATAAAAATATAATCTTCCAAAGACTCCCAAAATACCTAAAAAATTTAGGAAAAAAAATTGAATATTTATCCGACATTCACACCCAAATCTAAAATAGATTTGAAACTTCAGATGGTGGTGCGGCACCAACAAATTAATTTTTTTCTTCTCTTCACCAGGAACATGGAAATCAACTTGCACTTACTCCAGCTTTGTTGCAAACCAAGCACCTGTATGCTGTGTTTCACTCTCAACATTTTACAATCCCAAGATTACATCATGCCCTAATTGCAGCTGTGGATGCAGAGAAGCAGATAAAAACACAGTTTCATGCGTAAGGTGAGTTAGAATTAACTTCATTTGCAATTCAAAACCTATATATCTTGAGTCTGTTTTACAGCACAATGATTTACTACATTACTCGGACTTGGATGTGAGTATCTGATACAGGTATATGTCCAACATTGGCATATTCAATTTTTTCAAGTCTTTTTTACATATTTGGAGGGTCATATCCTCGTACTCATGTCCTAATATGTGTCCTACACGGGTGCCCGACACGGATGCTTCAAGAAAAATAAGAGTCAGAGCAACATAGATGATTATCTCTATTTTCTAACCCTGCATGCTACTCATCTTTTTCTTTCTTAATGTAATTGGCAGAGAAGGTGATACTGCACCAGAATCAGGTTCCTTTGAAAATCAAGATATAGTTCAATGCACTGATCATATGTGCCCAGTTCGAATTCACTGGCATGTTATGAAAAATTACTTTACACATTGGAAAGTGAAGCTGACCATCTCAAACTACAATTATAAAAGAAACTACTCAAACTGGAATGCCCTAATTCAGCATCCTGGTTTCAGCCAGAGTACAACAGCATATAGCTTTAACAGTACAAAGCTTCCCTCTTTTGGATTTTCAGGTACCACTTTTATGACAAAATATTTGCTTAAGTTTCTTAGGTTATTTGAATTCGAGTGTGGATGTTGGATATAAGTATATGTCCAACACATGTACAATCTTTTCCAAGATTTCTATGCGTTTGGAAGGTCCTTGGAAGATCAATCCTTATGCCCATGTATGGATTGTCTCGAACACGGATATTTTAACAGAATTGAATAGTTGGATCAACATAACATTTCGTAACTCAATCTGAGAGGAACTCTTGCAGATGAGGTTGCTTTATTTTGGGGAATTGAGTACTACAATAACGAGCTAGTCAATGCTGATAAGGATCAACTGGGTGCAGTAACCACACAGATTTTAATGGAGAAAGATTTAGATTCCTTCACACTTGGAAATGGATGGGCATTACCTCGAAGAATATATTTCAATGGTGAAAACTGTCAAATGCCCCTTCCAGACACTTTCCCAATGCTACCAAATGCCAGCTTCAGCTTGAAACATACTCACTCGGTTGTTCTTCTTCTGATCTATCTGACTTTCAAGACATTGGTTACATGGTTACGATAAATAAAGAGCTCTTTAAAATATTTGCTTTACCAAATCAAAACTTTGAGACATCTCGATCTATTATTGAGTGTCAAAAGGGTGGAATTTTTCTACTTGTTTTGCCATAAAATTCATGCAAAGTCTGTTTGTCTTGGGATTTCTGCTCAAGAACAAGGCTATAATTCATTGTAAGGTGTGACTTCTTTTTTTTTTTTTTCCTGGGATTTATGCATAAAACTGGTTGTGCTATTTGTTCATTACTCTGACATTGAGACTATCTCTTTGAAGACTACCAATTTATTGGAACAAAAATTCGACTTTGCAATTTTTCTTTTTTAAGTAATAACGTCCAACACCTATGCCCAACATATATATCTGGACATGGATATAGGATATTATTCTCTAAAGACCCTTCAAATATATGAAAATCTTTTAAAAAGTTGAATACACTCAAACACACACCCGAATTCGTGTAAGACAGCTATGTGGCTTATCTTTTGAAAGTGCATGCTATATTTGTTAAACGCAGTTACAGATAATGTAGATGGTGAAAAACCCAACTGCAGAGGAATTCCTGCAAATTTTGGCCTCGATGACTGCTGCATTTGATCAAGCAGTCACTCGAGTCGTCAATTTTATCACAGGAAACTGCCTGTCTGAGCTTTGGTTGTCTTATTCTTACTTCTTTCATTTCGAAATATATATGATGATAAAACTTGAAATTCTTAGTTTCATGAGATGCCAATACTAGAGATGGTATAAAGATCAAAAACAGCAACAAATTCATATTTTGACGAGGCACCTGTTTGAACCAGTCTTAAAGGTGTTATTAATTGATTGCTAGTATCGGACACTCACCCTCTAGTCCGAATAACATAGTTTGCCACATCTTAGTTGATGTAAACAATCCCTAAAGAACTTATAACAATTGATTAATAGCTCTCCACTTGGCATTCATTTTCTTCAATCCTACAATTTTTTAACAGGTATTCTTTGATAGATGATCAACCAACCGTGGAAAAGTGTTTGAATAGATGGTATAATATCTTGGCAAGTGATTCAGGTCAGGCAGATTTGATTTTCTTGATCATTGAAACTCCTCTGAAATAAATTAAAGGATTTTGGATACGTATCTACACTACAATAAAATAAAATGCAGATTAAAACCTCAAACCAAACCCCTACCGAGTTTTTGTTAAAAATGAACTGCACGAAGTTCTTGCTTCTCAACGAATCCCTTTTTCCCTATAATAATAGTAATGGCACTTTTCACATTTTCCCTAATTGAGATGAATATTCCACAACTCCTTTAAGCTTTATTCTAAAAAAAATGGGCTTTCACTTAAATCAGCATTGTATATATAGTACTAGCATCCGATCAAGTTTCATTGAACCAACAAATTCACACTTAAAGTCTTGATTGAAAGGAAAACGAAAGCAAATATGGGGAGTGGAGAAGAAGCTGGAGAAGGATTTCCAAAAATGGTGAACCCCGGCAAAGCCACAATTCTGGCTCTCGGCAAGGCCTTCCCTCACCAGCTTGTCATGCAAGAGTTTTTGGTTGATGGGTATTTTAAGAACACCAACTGTGATGACCCAGATCTCAGGCAGAAGCTAAGCCGACTCTGTAACACTATGAACTTCCATTCTCTAAAATTTGTCTGCTTACTTTTTGATACATTTGGGTTACTAGTTTACTAACATACTCCTCATTCTGGGTGCTTGACAGGCAAGACAACAACTGTAAAAACGAGGTATGTTGTCATGTCAGAAGAAATCCTGAAGCAGTATCCAGAGCTTGCCATCGAAGGCCTCCCCACAGTGAAGCAACGATTGGATATCTGTAACGATGCTGTCACGGAGATGGCCATTGAAGCCTCAAGAGTTTGTATCAAAAAATGGGGCAGGCCAATATCGGACATAACCCACTTGGTCTATGTCTCATCAAGTGAAGCTCGGTTGCCTGGTGGCGACCTTTACCTGGCGAAAGGGCTCGGACTCAGCCCCGAGACGCAACGAGTCATGCTCTATTTCATGGGCTGCTCTGGAGGTGCGGCTGGCCTTCGTGTGGCTAAAGACATTGCTGAGAACAACCCTGGGAGCCGGGTCTTGCTAGCTACTTCTGAAACCACCATTATTGGTTTCAAACCTCCAAGTGCAGATCGACCATATGACCTGGTTGGTGCAGCACTTTTTGGAGACGGTGCTGGAGCCATGATCATTGGCTCTGATCCGGCTTCAAACATCGAAAGGCCTGTCTTCGAGCTTCACACTGCAACCCAAAATTTCTTGCCCAATACTGAGAAGACAATCGATGGAAAGCTTACAGAAGAAGGGATTAGTTTCAAGCTGGCAAGGGAACTTCCTCAGATAATTGAAGACAACGTCGAAGGTTTCTGTAAGAAGTTAATGGCAACTGTCGGATTAACTGACAAGGACTATAACAAGATGTTTTGGGCAGTTCATCCTGGTGGACCAGCAATCTTGAACCGAATTGAAAAACGACTGAACTTGTTTCCAGAGAAACTAAACGCCAGTCGAAGAGCTTTGATGGATTATGGAAATGCTAGCAGTAACACAATTGTGTATGTGCTGGAATACATGTTAGAAGAGAGCTTGAAGATGAAGGCAAAGAGCCATGAAGAGAGTGAATGGGGCTTGATTTTAGCTTTTGGACCCGGGGTTACCTTCGAGGGCATTCTTGCAAGGAACCTGACGGCTTAAGAATAATGTCTCATATCTTACGTTTCAACGAAGTGGGATCTTCTACTATATTTATCATAGTGAAAGTTAATTGTCTCATAAGCAGAGGGAAACCTTAATCATTGGTGATTACAGAAGCTATTGGAAAAGTCTGAACTTCCCTGTAACCTAAAACTCTCGGTCTATATAACTATATCCACTTTTTCTGTCAATTGAATCTCTGAAGCTTCTTCACTTTTCTTAAGATATCCGTACTTGACATTCATATTCGAAGTATATCCAAACATAGATAGAAGAATATTAGCTTAGATCCTCCAAACGCGTGGAAAAAACCTTTTTTTTAAAAAAATTATATATATATTTATATATATATACACCCTTATCAGACATGTATCCGCATCAAACACTCAAATCCTAATACTAAGTCCAAGTAATTTCGATTCTCAATGTCTATCAGAACATAAATGGTGATAATTTTCTAAAGCTTTAGCAAATAGACACTACTTGCAACACCCAACACCCAGCTTTTGTCGATGTATAGTAACACCCTTGATCGTGAAATTTTGAAAGTGCAAAGTAGAACTTTTCTTTCATTTCCAGACTAGTTCGATAATTACTTCAATTCAAAATTGTAAGCCTATAAAAGAGCCAAAAACAGCACATCACAAGTAGGAATACTTATATAATAATTAACTTCATATAAGCAACAGATTAGGCATCTGACACCAAAAAATAATCCATCTATGAAATGTTTTCGATATAAATATCCACGCAAAGTTTCTGCATTCCGAAATGTACAAACAATCCATTAATTTCCAGTCACAAGATGCATGTCGATAGCAAAATCCATAACTTAAACCGAGATACACATTTTTCAGTAGCAAGCTCATCGGCAAAAGCAAAACAGCATCTTCCTTTATACCACTCCAGAGGGAAGACGGAGAACAAGCTGCCCTCCAAAGACACTGCAAAATGTAAACGGTTTTATATAAGTAAACATTAATGGCGTTAGGATGAGTAGAGTATTTAGTTATACTTTTATACTACACATTATAACAGTTGTGACCAACCTCTTGATATAATAGTAACAGAAGTCCGCTAAAATGAAAGTTTGGACAATTTCTGATATAAGAACCATGGAAGGCCACAATCCATAACCTAGTGCCACCAGCAAATGTCCTCGACTGTCTAAAACCTGTTGAAAGCAGTAGAGAATGAATTAATATCTTTACGCGATCACCATCATAATAGTTCGCAACAAAACTTCTCCAACCAGCATCATACAAAAGTCTCCTCTCCCACATAAATATTTATGTTAACACAGAATGCAGCTAATTAAAATGACATCAATTGACATCGAGAACCAGACATCTTAGGCAATAGTCAACCAATTCGACCTTCAGGATCATTCATCAAGCAGGTTCAAGCTATCTAGTATCTCCAAAGCAGATGAATTTAACAACAAACAGACAAGCATCCGTTTAATGCTCAGATTGTGCCTCAATTTCAAAATTGCTAAACATGAATAAAAAAATCAACCGAAACCAATCACATTCAACTTCACATCACAAGATCAAACCTGGAGAACCCAGTGAGCACAGCTGAGGAACCTTGCAACACCCAAAGCAAATACATAATGTGCTGTGAAAGGCTCAACAATCTGAAAGCAAAAAAATGAAGATGAGTTACAGACGGTAATCTTATAATCCTCCTAAATGCATATCTACCATTTAAGTAATTTTTTACCTTAGTATTTTGCATCACTCGCAACTGGGGTAAAACTGAAACAGCTTCCAGATATACACAGAACGCCCAGAAAATCCGGTTCAATAGATTATGAGAAGTTGATGG
>JAQSVH010000004.1:2329201-2351657 GCA_029448705.1 Adansonia digitata
TTCAAATTCACCAGTAATAAGAAACACAACTTTGGGCTAAAAGGAAAGCTCAGATTCTCACATGTAACGTGTGCCTCAGCCTTCTTTTGGCCTCACTTTAAGCATCCATTACTGCCCAAGTCGAAACATCATCCATTGCCAAAACTTCCACCACTTCCGCCATGGAAAAGCTTCCACCACCATCATTACCCAATCTACAAGAAGCCTCTTCCACCACCAAACCCAATATACAAACCTCCACCAGTTCCAGTTTACAACAAACCACTTCCTCCACCAGTTCCTCCGCCAGTTCCAGTGTATAAGAAACCACTTCCTCCGCCAGTTCCAATCTACAAGCCACCCGTATATAAACCTCCACCAGTTCCAGTTTACAACAAGCCACTTCCTCCACCAGTTCCAGTGTATAAGAAACCACTTCCTCCGCCAGTTCCAATCCACAAGCCACCAGTGTATAAGGCTCCTCCAGTTCCAGTCTATAAGAAGCCACTTCCACCACCTGTTCCTATCTACAATCCAAAACCCATCCCTCCAATTCCCTACAAGCCACTTCCCCCAATTCCAAAGATCCCACCATTCCCAAAGAAGCCATGCCCTCCCATTCCGAAGATTCCTCCAAAGTATTTCCACCACCCCAAGTTCGGAAACTGGCCTCCGTTGCCACCATTTGCTCCTCACCGTGCTTAAAATGTTGCAGTGATAAAATGGTGTGTGTATTGGATGTTAGTATGCGAAGAAGTTCCCCAGAGCTACATGCATGAGATAAAAGTGTTTGAAAGGAAAGTCGAAGAAAATTGAACAAAAAAAATGTTTAAATTAAGAGATGAAGAATAATTATCTTCAATTTACTATTATTTATTAGACTAAATGTGCAGATTGTCATTTTCTACTGCAACAATAATAAATTTACTTTCTTATTAATGTCAAAAACTTAGAAGCAAAGTAATCAAGCCTCTTTAGTATTATTATTGGTGCAGTATTTTAGGTTAAAAGTATAAAATTAAAAATCATGATAACTCAAAATGTAAAGTAAAAAAATAAAGTATTTACGGTTTGAAAGTTACTTTGAATTTGCTCTGTCTTGTACCTGCTTGTTCTTTTGCTTGGCCAAAAACCGCAGGAAATTAAACATGAATGATTATCTCTTTTTCTTTGTGATGTTCAAATCAAAGCTCAGCACCATAGTTGAATCTAATACTAAAACAGTCCTTTTTCTCACGAAAGTATCACACTTTCCATCTTCTTTAATTTTACCGTGATGGAAATGAAAGATGATGCAAAACGAAAGTCACGTGTGATTTACTGTAATAAAATAAAACTGTAATAGAATAATTATTTTGTAAGAATGAAATAGAGTTAAAATGAAATAGAATAGTTTTAATAGTAATTTAATTTAACGAAAAAGAATATTAAAATATCTAAATTTTCGATAAAAAAAATTTGAATATTTTAAAATAATTTTTTATTATGTTTAAAACTTGAATTTAAGCCACCTTGAAGAAGGCCTAAAACAATTACTCCTTATTGCCCTTGTGATTCGAACCAAACACCAACTTTATATTGGCCTCACCAAATTTGAGCCGATTGCATAGCTTTTTAAACTCGACCCAAAAATATTGTTAGATTATATTAAACAAACACTTATAAATAAATAATTAATGATCCTAACAGGTCTTCTCGAAACCCACAAATGGTACCATTGTTTTAGTGTAAATATTCACTTAGTAAATGCTTATAAACATCCGTTATTGACTTTTCATTTTTCCTTCTACAAAATTTTTTATTTTTAATTAATTATTTTCATAAAATTAAAAAAATATATTTATACATTTTTTTTTTTTTGCAATTTGGGAACTTTACCTTTGCCTTAGTTAAACTGTATGAATCTGTCATTGAAAATCTGCAGTTTGGTTCTTGAGGTGCTTGGCATTCACTGTCAAAACTCATAACCCAATCATCGTGCCGATCTTAAAATGGGGTAAATTATATATATATATATATATATTGGTATTTATGTTTCTTTTGTGGTATTTTTCAAGATTGGAATCCAAAACCTTCAAGTTAAAATTTTAAGTTTTGATTCTTAAAGCTAACTCATTGGAAACATCAGTTTTCAATATATAAGTGATGCACAAGTTGGAGATGATAATAGTTTGGTTCGTTTTTTAAATAAAAATTATAATTAATAATTCGTTTATAATTAAATTAATTTGAATTAAATTTTACTAATTCAAGTTAGTTTGATTCATCAAATTTTTTAATTTAAAAATATATTTTTCTAGTATTAAAATTTTTTTATTATTTAAAAATAAAATATTTATTTTTATTAAGTGGGAGATTTGTTTTTTTTTTTTTAAATGGAATGCTGGGTTGGGTTGTTTTTGGGCTTTGGGTAGAATTCGACACGTGGGTTAAGGTTGTTTTGTTAGCCCATTTTTAGTTTTGATATTTTAAATTACACCACCGACTTAAGGAAAACGGTTAAAAAAAAAAATGGCTAGCGCAAGGTAAATTATGAAAAGTGGAGCGCTGGCGCATCGCATCGCATAGCGTCTTCCACAAACGCCCAAACGGTCAAATCCAAACCCTAAAGCCCCCAAAACCCTTCTCCCTCACAAAACCGCGAAAAAAATTTCAATCAAAATTATCGGGAAGAAGAAGAAGAAAGAAGAAAACTCTAGATTGCTTCACTTGGAATAGGGTTTTAGTGGATCGCTATCAATGGCGGCCACCACTAAGTCCGTTGATCCTTCTCTTTGGTGGGAGCCGTTCTCTTCTCTTCTCACCGACCTCGAGAACGCCTCTCCCTCCGACGACCTCCCGGAACCCCTGGTAAATCTACTCCTAACTCCCTCTCTCTTTTAATGTATATTTCTTCTGCTTGGTGAGCGTTGTTTTTACGCGTTCTGAATTTTTGCAGGTGAAGAAGGTGAAAGAAAACCACGATTGGTTAGTGGAGACGGTTGCTAGGTTTAAAACGCCAAATGAGAAGTCAAAGGAGGCTTTGATGAGTACGCAGCGAATTAAAATTGGTTCACATGAGTTGACCGTTAAGCCTGATTTCAGAGATAAGGCTTTGCAAGTTAGCTCGTATTTGGTTAGTTTCATCTTCACTTCTTTTTTTCTACGTTAATTTGAACATTCTCTCTCTTTAATATTGTTTTTCTTTTTTTAAAGTTTTATTTTACAATTTAGCTTAGTGCATTGTTTGGTTGATTAAGAGAAGCGAACCATTTAAGTAAATGAGTTATCCATGGTAAACAATTTCTCTTTAAGTAGAAAGAATTCAAGGGATGTGTTATGGGTTGTCAACAACATCTCCTCAAGTAAATAGTATCCCTGTCTTCTGGAATTCAAGTGTTCATGTTTTCCGACATTTCTGATTATAGCTTTGGCTTGTTAACAGTGTTTGGATGAGGTGCAGTCGTACATTCTTGTTGATAGGTATCTTGAGCGTGGAAAAGCTGCTGAGAATTATATTCGTGACCCTATTCATGTGGTTAGTAGCTTTCTTGTCTTCTACAGTGTTGATTTTTTTTGGATGCATATTGTAATCATGAACATGGATGCCCCTGTTACACGTGCCCACTTGTTTATTTGCCAATATGTGTCTCTGAATTTTTGGTTTTCGACTTCTATGTATGTTTTGGATGTCATAAGTGGGAAATATTTGTGGGGGCATCTGTTATTTAGCCATAGCTTGTATTCTCTGCTATGAACATGTCGGACTCTTTTCTATGTATCCTTCTGTTTTTTTTCCTTGTGAAGGTGTTGCTACAGTATTATATCGAGCGCCAGTGCTTGCTCAAGTGCACAAGGCAGATTCTCATGCATGCTTGTAAGGCAATTATGAGGCTCTTCTATTCTTTGATTGCCCCATTGATGTCATGTCTTTCAATTATATATTTATTTATTTTTTTTGGGCTGACAGTACTGCTATATTTGGTGCAGTGTATTTGGGAAGTAGCTTGAAAGGAGGGAGTTTGATTAGGGAAGAAGCCCTAAAGCTGATTTCTGATGGATTGGAAGGAAAATTAATATCTGTCCTGGAAGCCCTCATGTCTTGCAGTCATCCAGAGCAGATGGTATGTTTGATATGAGTTGTCTTTTCCTTTTTACCCCTACCAAACAACTTAGGAGCAACAACTGTGTAGAAATATGGGCAGCTAATAGGAGAGTGTTCGGTAAGATGGTTGATTATGTGGCACACATATTTAGTTGTATGTTCTGAAGTATCTTTAGGCACTCGTACTATGTACATTTGGAGATGCAACGTATTCATTTCATTTGGAGCTGCAAGAATAGATATTAGCTTAGTTATGTTTTATTTGCTGTTGATATGCTTAAGCCTTATAATATTTTAATGTACATTTTGAGAATGGTTTATAGGATGTTGATCTTTTCACCTTATGGGCTGAGGAGACTCTACTTGAAGACAACTTGGTTTTGGACATTATTTTTCTCATTTATTATGAGTCACTTTGTACTTGTAGCGCTGAGAAATGGAAAAACTTGTGCTCGCTTTATAAGGTATATCATTATCCTTGGCTTTTTTTATATTAATTTCCACATTTGTTATTGGTTCTATATTTGCTCAGCAATATGATGTCACAGGGAACCTTATCAGGGTCTTATAACTTTGGAAAGCTAGCAATATCACCTAAAGCGCTATTTACTTTTTATCATGCCAAAGTTCAGCTGTTACTTATCCTCATAGAAGCTCTGAACCTGGAAAATCTTCTTCAAATGGTTCATGATGCAATTCCTTTCAGGTTTTTGGATAGCTTTTACTTCTTTTTATTGTTATTTTCTGTGAAATTATAAACGTGTATAATGTGCTGGACACCTGAAGTGTGGAGATCCAGATAATACAACCCCCCCCCACAAGAAAAAAGAACCCCTGAAAGAGAGAGATGAAAGATAATCATTCTAAAATTGTATGTTTTGGCGTATAAGCAGATTTTAGAGTTGAGTTTGTATTACTTGATATTCATTTCTTTTGCTTTTTTTTTTTTTTCAACTTGTTTGGGTTGTTAGAACATTTATTTTCCTGTTTCACAGGCAGGGGGCTTGTGTTTTTACCTTGGCTGATATCCAAGAGATTGACGCTCTGATATCTGGCTTTGATATCTTTGACATGAGAGAAGGTGGGCCATTGATTCTTGCATGGGCAGTGTTTCTTTGTCTGATTTCATCACTCCCCCAAAGAGAGGAAACAAATGAATTGATGGTTTGTGTTTCTTTCCTCCTTCAGATACTAAATTAACGAATAACACTAGTAATGACTTTGTCTTTGTTTTGATTCAATTTCCCAGGAGATTGATCATGTTGGCTATGTTCGCCAAGCTTTTGAAGTTTCATCATTGAGTTATTTCCTTGAAATCCTTCAGAGCGACATCTTGAGGGAATCAGATGTAAGACAGTCTATCTTCTCATTATGTAGATTGACTGGCAGTCTCAGACATGCCACTTATCATTTGGCTCATCTTTTTTTTTTTTCCTCGGTGGAACTCAGTAGCAACTATCTGAGATTATTGTTGTTATTTTTGCATTTTCTTTCTAATCGTGTTTTGTGGTCTCATCTTATGATGCTCTCTAATCCGATTTTTTGGTTTTTTCCCCCTCTTTTTTAAGGGACCTGTTGCAGGTTTTCGAAGTGTCTTGAGAACTTTTATTTCTGCTTTCATTGCATCTTATGAAATTAGTCTTCAGGTGACTACTTTTAGTGCTTATTTTGAAAGTTGCTTGTAAGGTTATATTGTGTTTCTTATTTATTGCGGTGTGTCCATTTTGCAGGTGGAGGATGGTACCCTTAATTTGATATTGGGTATTCTTTCCTATGTTTATCGAGGAGAGGTTTGGATGTATAATGAATTTACTTCTGTGTTATTTGATATTTATTATCTGTTGTTCATAGGTTATTAACTGAATTTTCTTTTTAACCAACTTTACAGGAGTCACTTTGTATTCAATTTTGGGACAAAGCAAGTTTCATTGATGGTCCAATTCGGTGCCTTCTTTGTAACTTAGAGGGTGAATTCCCTTATAGGACTGTGGAAGTTCTACGCCTTTTATCATCTCTATGTGAGGGAAGTTGGCCTGCAGAATGTGTGTAAGTGAGGGGTTTTTTTTTTTCTTTTTGCGATTCAATTTTTTTCAATTTTACATGTATATAACTGAGATAATGCACCACCAACATACATATATGTACAGAGACACATACCACATGTACATATGTCTCTTTATATTTGTCAGTTTCTATTCTTTATGGCTGAGTTTGATTGATTCTGGTTTGTGGTATCATGTTGACTTGAGAAGAGCTATCTAAACTCTGGAAAGAGAATGCGATAAGATGCTACTTAAAGTTTGTTTTATTCTATTTAATTTCAGATAGTGAATTAGTTGATATGATAACATGCCAGCCCATGCTACATGTTTTGAGTTATTTACCTTTTTTAGGTTTTTTATGCAATTCAAAGTTTCAAACTGCAACAGTCAAATTTATTAAAATCGATTTGGATATATTTTCCTGTTACCAACTTTCTCTGGGATTAGATGACCTCTACAGTTTTTATTTCCTGATATATCCTTTTTGATAAATTGTTTGTTAAAGTACCATTCATTTTTCTTTGATGTATTGCACTTATGCTGCGTACAGGTATAACTTTTTAGATAAATCCACTGGTTTATCGTCCTTGTTTGACGTTACCAGTGAATCGTTATTGGATCCTATGTCTCAAATTGTTGAAACTCAGCACCCAGTGCATATTCCTGGGATTGATGGTTTGCACATTCCTAGTAGAACTCGTGGGCACATTCTGAAAGTAGTTGATGGGAAAACTGCTCTTGTGCGCTGGGAGGTAAATAACTGAGAGGTTTATGCTATTTTTCATAATGTTTATCAATAATTCCCTGCTCGTTCTGCTGCATTTTCTTGGAACAAGTTTTGTTTGATGTTTTTAACTTTTGTTGACTGCACACAACAGATGATAGCCCCTAAATGCGATGCTTTTTTTTTCTGAAGTTGAGAGCAGTGGATCTATGAAAAAATTAAATGCTAGAGAAGTTGACTCTCTTATGTATATTCTTGTCATCATCTCAATGAATAGATCAAATAAGGAAGTCATTTCTTTTTTTTTTGGTATTCTATATAAAACTCCATAACACTAAATGGCATCTATCAATTCTATCTGTATATGTTTGTTATAAATATAAAATGTTAGTCTGCCATCTCATCTTTTTAGTTTATTGTTTGTGCTTGAACATGCAATTATAGCGTTTGGGTGAAAATTGTACCTTGTGGATGGGCTGGGAATATATTCATATAATTTGATTCCCTTGGATGCATATAATTTATATAATGTCATCTCTGCTGAAAGCAACTGGAATCATTGTTTGTTTAGCATATTGATTCATGAGTTTTGCTTGATGGTATTTGGTAACTGATATGTGGGCATGCACGTGTCAATCTACACATATGTATATATTTATGTATGTGTTCTTCTCAATCCTTTCCTGATAGCTTTGCTCATTTGTAAGAAAAATGAATGAGGTTTGCTGTATGATTACAGGTATACTGATTTGTAATGATGGGTGGATGTGATGTTCTTCTTTTTGCATCATCAGCATATATATTTTGATTTTGCTTTCTTGCATCCTTTTCTGGTACTCCTCTTTATGGTTCCTCTGGACATTGCTTAATTGATGAATGATCCCAACAGTTGGGAAGAGGCTGAGCAATATGGATAAGATATTTCAATTTCACAATAACTCGTTCTTCTTCTGCAGCATACAAAATCAGCCGTGTTCGTGCTGCTTCTTCGTTTGGCCCAGACTCCAGACTTAGAAAACAATGAAGAAGCATTTCTTACCCTTGACCTACTTGGCCGAATGATGTCCTCCTGCACGGTACTTCTTTGCTGCCGGCTGTAGTTATTAATGTAAAGTAGATAGCATTGGAATGAATGAATTTTGGATAACCATGGATAACGTAACTCTTCTGAAAATATTTTGTTGTGGCTGTTGTCAGTGAAAGTTACTGGTCTTTGTTCAATATTTCATATGTTTAAAAGCAAGAATTCATTGAAACCTGTGTTTTTGGTTAGTGTTTCTACAGTCAGCCTTCAATTTCTCCTTAAATATAATGTGTTACCTAGCTTAGTTTCTCTTTGTTTTCTAACTACTCTTTTGAATAGGCTGTATGTTTTGCTTTGATGGATAGTTGCAACTTGCATGCCCAAACAACTGGCACGAATGGGCAGATGGAAAATAATTTGTGGTAATTGAGGAACTTGAGTTTATTTGCATTCATCTACTACTTTTTCTATGTGTTGTACCTCTTGTAGGCTATATCTCCACAGTTTTGTCTTTGTTTTATTTGCAGGGTGGTTGAGATCATTAGCGTTATTGTAAGCAATTTGTCTCCTAATCCCAGTGGTGCTGCACTGATGTCCATGGCTTTTGTAATCTTGGCTAAGATGCTGAAATGGTAATTGCACCCATGTTTTTCTTAATGCTGAAATGGCAGATTAAGTTTCAATACAGGAGACAACCTTTGCAGACTATTTGGCTGCTGATAGCCCAACCAGACCTGTTGCTTGTATTCTTCTATGTGTTGTTGATCTAATTTGGGAATGCCGGGAATTTTGTTCTAGTATTTAGATTAATGAATCTAACCCCCCCCCTAACTGAATTCATTGTTAAAGCCACATCCATCAATTCCAGATGGAAGAAAAATTGAATGGAAGTTGTAGGTCATGGTCTCCACTGAATAACTGATCCAAAGTTAAAATTTGAATATCTTAGCCATGTTCGCTACCCGTTAATGATAACAATTTAATAGTCTTATTTGTGAAGAAAAAATGATGCACGAATGGCCTTTGTCTTATTAGTTAGAGCTTAGCAGCGAAGAAGGGGATTCTATACTAGGTCGTGGGGTCACTGATCAAGGATGTTTTACAATTTGATATAAAGTTGTGATATTTTACGTCCATTCGGCAACTTTTATTATGATAAGCACACAAGCCTATATCTGTTTGTTGCCATAGTTAATTGTAGCGTGTGCAGTATTTTCTATGATATTGTCATCTATCACTCATTCACATATCCATTTTTTATTCTCTCTCTTTTGGGGCAGTTCCCCTTCTCATGTTGCTGCAGTAGCCTTAAAAGCAAATATATTAGATGTGGCTTCAAATTCAAGCATCTTCAGTATAGGTTGGAATGGTCTGTCAAGGTGAGCCTTCTACTGAAACATGGGAATTGTAGTTGTAATTGGATTGCTTCTGAACATAAAATAAACTGGTGTATAAATCAGGTTGGATATCGCATTGCTGTTTACTTTGTGGCTTTTTTGTGAATTTTCCAAATTGATTTCCCTTTTATATTACTTTTTTTTTTGTACATTCTTTTTGTAGCTATCCATCAAAGACTTTGCTGAAGCTCTACCTTGCATGAATTATGTGTTTTCTGTTCTTTGTATGAATTTTGTTTATTTTTTTTATCGTCCAGTTTTTGGTTTAGTCTTGAGTGCAATTGCAAGAGGAAAATTAGGGTTGATTTCAATTGACCATTAAATGGTTGGTAATCTATGAAGCCTTGTACTTGCATAATGAGGTATTTAACTAAAATTAGTCTGAGTTATATAATCACTCGATTCGCATGAATTCAGTGGTTTTGTATAGAACAGTTTTGAGAAGATTTATGCTGCCAAAGCCATGTAATTGGCGCAAAACATAAATGAGTCCTCTTCCTAGGTATTTTTTTTTTCCAGCATTTGGAACTTAATTTTTATTGGCGGTAATTGGTGTCCTTGGAAGGGATACTGATTATTAATTTATTATTAATCTGTTTCTTTTTCTCTTGGTTTGCATTTTTCTTTTGTCTTAATACATGTGTGATCTGTACTTTGATATTGTTTACAGTGGATCATGGTTGCTATCTGGAAAGTTGGCAAAGATGCTTTTAATTGATAGTGAGCAGAATGATTATGACTGCCCATTAACACTATCGGGTCCGTATTCACTCTATCTTAGCTCTCTGTTGTTGCTATGTTTTTGTATTTTTCTGTTGCTTGTTTAGTTTCTGTTATATGATCTGCTTACTTTTATTACTTTATCTACACCTTTTTCCTTTTCTTTTTCTCATTTTCCCACATATGATGCATGTGTATGTATGTAGTTGGAAGTGATCCTTATCTGAATAACTTTGTAGTAATTAGTTATCTGATCACAGAAATTTGGTAGTACCTCTTCTTTACTTCTATACTTGTCAAAAAACCATGGATATTTGCTTGTATCCTAAAATATTCATGGTGTTCTCAGATAGTTCCATTAGCTTTTCCGTTATTGAGTGGAATTCATTTTATTTATTGCCATAACTTTAAATCATAGCATGGATGATAGGAACTTGAACCCCTCGTTCTGTGGAAGTAACATAGCAGAAATCCATTGCACAAGCCTATTCCAGTCTAACACTTACACAATTGTAAGGGGAGCAAGAATGCATATTGGATGTTATTACAAATTTTGTACAAGTAGTATCCTGGTTACTTATCTGTTATTTAACTGACTATTCAATGTGCTTTTGTACTGCTCTGATATTGAAATTGGTTTTTAAAGCGTAATTGTGTTAGTTAGCTCTATAAGTGGTCTTTTTTGTGCTTCATTTGGCTGTTTTAACTTTTTCTATCCTGAGCTTCCAACATACTGGATCTTTCCCAAGCTTATATCCTATCAGCTATTCAACTTCAAATATTTCGTAGTTTTTACGGGCTAGTCTTGCCACACTGCTTATGTATTTTCGCTTTTTCCTTAAGTGCCTATTTCTAATGACATTTGCAGTGCTGGATTTCACCATGGAGCTTGTGAGGACTGGAGTGGAAGATGATTTTGTTATGTCATTAATTGTTTTCTCCCTCCAGTATATTCTAGTTAATCATGAGTACTGGAAATACAAGGTGAAGAATACTCGCTGGAAAGTAACATTGAAGGTATGCATTTGTTTTCCTGTATGCTCCTCTGAGTTGTTTAGTTTTTTTATGTTTATAATAATGTGATCGGCATATTTGTTGACTGTGAAATGCATTTATGATGTCGGAGATGGTAATGAACAAATTTCACTTTTGTTGCCAAAGTAGCTGATGTAGCACAAATAACCCAGAATGGCAATACTCAATAATTGTCTGTAATCTCAATTATATAAACTCAAAATTCTCAAATGTCAAAGATGATAAGCACACATGTAATGTCTATTTTTAGAAAATGGCAGATGATTAATGAATGTTGCACTTGCTCAAACTTTGAGAATAGCTGCAGTAAACATAAATATGCCATTTTGATCAGTATATCTATGAATCTTGTACAATTTCTTGCTTGCCTTGTACTAAATTAAATTTTCAAAATTCTACTGGTGTTAGCTACGTTCTTTTTTTCCCCTTTCCTTGGTTATCTTTTGATGTTTTTATGAGTCAGGAAATGATCAGGTTTAGGCAGTCTTTACATGTTACATTGTCACATTACCTGCATGTCGTACCTCCTGATTTAATCTGATTGATTCCAAAGTGAACCAAAGCTTTTTGTTCTTCTTAATGTTAATCTAATTGATTTGTTCCAATTAAATCCAACTACATCAGCTTGAATTGATGCCTATAAGCAATTGGAGCTTGTACAGCGGACATGGATTTTAAAGTGCTGGAGTACTAAGTACTAATTCTCTGCCTTCCATTAGGTGTTGGAAGTGATGAAAACATGCATTTTAGCAACATCTTCCTCTGAAAAGTTGAGTGATGTGATACGAGATTTGCTACTCTATGATTCTTCGATCCACAATACTCTCTTTCGTATAATGTGTACAACTTCAGAAGCTTTGGAGGTCTGCTATTCTCCATATCATCTCCTATTATTTCTATTTTCAAAGTAGTGTTTCACTAACTTTCCCTTTCTCTTACTAATAAGAGTATTCTCTTGAACAGAGGCTGTATCTCAACCGCCTCGTAGAACTGGTGGAGATCGAGGGATTACAGCTTGCTATAAGTTCTGCTTTGGATATTTCATATACCATGCTTAGCAAATATTCAAAGGTATTCTTTAGAAATATACAGAGCTGTTTGCCCTACTGACAGGACATGACATGTTACCACTTTTATCTAATGGCACATAGATGTGGTTTTAGTCTTTCACTCTGTTTTTTCTTTTAAATATCTTTTCAATCTTTCATGGATCGTGATCCTTATGCTGCATGCTTGGGTAGCTATGTACCTATAATTTTAGTTGTTATAGTTGTGCCGAAGAGAGAGTTTTAGAAGTCAACTATAACTCATGATAGTTTATATCTTTGAAAATTTTGTTTTTCCTGGGATAGGAGGCTGGTAATTATTTCATGATATTACACATTACATTTAGTGATGTGATTATCATTATTTTATTCATTTAGTAATGTGATTATCGTTATTTTATTCTTCTTAGTCACTGTTACTATGTTTGAAGATATACATGATGCATCTCTGCTGAATTACTTTTGGTCTTTGTTTGATTTTGTCAATCAGATTAGACCATAAATAAAAAATTAAAGTTTTTGCTATTTCTGCAGGATATGTCATCAAGCATTCCAGCTTTTCACCAAGCTACGCTCTCTTCAATGACTAAGCCAATTCCTGTTACTGCTGCTGTCATATCATTGATATCTTTTTTTCGTGACCCGGTAGGTACTCTTTATGTGCCTTAGCAATTCTAAATTTATCCTTTTCTTTGTTGTTTGTCCTCTCTGAAAAGTGTAAATCAATAGGTAGTAAAAGAATAAATTCAGTATTTCAGTTCAATCATAGAAATGGACTATAAAGATTTTACTTATAGCATATGTGCACGATTTTGATAAAAGTGTTAACTGCGTTAATTCTTTAATATGTGGATGCTATAATGGATTTGTAAAATTGTTGTTGGCGGCTTTATTATTATTATTATTATTGTTGTTGTTGTTGTTGTCTGGGGGTTCGGGGGACGGCATGGTAACTTCTTTTATTAGATAATTTCTAATTTGTTTATCAATGTGCCAAAATTGTGAAGGTAATGCTAGGTTACTTGACCGTACAGGCAATACAGGTTGCTGCTGCTAAGCTGCTGGCAATGCTGTTGCAGATGGCAGAACCGCATCCTATTATGAATTCATGCTTTTGTCCTGATGATAAGCAGGTTGGCATTTTATTTTGCGTGTTTGGCATCCTTTCGTTTTGCTATTTGCATGGATATCTTGTCACTCAACCTATTGCCAAAGACCATCCTGAAGGATAGAATTCCGTCCTCTCTTGCAGTTATTGGCTTAAACAGCTGATCTTTCAACCACTAGCTTTCACTTGCAGCACCTTCTTGCTACCAGGGCATTCGATGCATCAATCGCATTCTCACAACTAACCCATGATTCACTTGTTAAGAGTGCATTCTGTCCACCTATCTCATATCTGAACATTTCTCATTCAAGGCTCCTTTGCTTACTCTCCTTTCATTTGAAACAATCTTTGCTTAGTGCTTTTTTTTCATTTTTAAACCTGAGCTCTCTGAAACTCTTGTTTTCATGCCCATTTGAAAGTTATTAATTTGCTAAGTTGTTATGCGGCTTCTGAATAACTACTTGTTTCTTCTAATCTATCTTGATTAACCACTTGTTTTAGATGGGAGATTTAAGGCATTCCATTAATAACATTGTATTTGAACACTGGATTCTGAATGAAGAGCTTTTTATTGCTATACTGCATATGCTTGCTTCAGCAGCTCATTACCAGGTTAGTTATGGTTTATTCATTACTTGCTAGTTAACCTTCTGTTGAAGTTATCCCTTTCTTTATCATGTTTCTTCTGGTGGTAATTATGAGCTTTTCTTGAGGTTGACCATATCTGTTTGGAATTCTTTGTAGCTTGCTTTCGTAAGTGTAATATTAATGGTTATCATAGGTACCGGGAATATTATATGCGTTTGGGAAAGGGGTATGGAGCTTAGTTCTTGGTGGTTTTTCTATTTGGTTGTGTTACACTTTAGAGCATCTCTGGGTTGTTTTTCTTTTGGGAAAGTACTTTTTTTTAAAAAAAAAAGTTCTATGATGAACTCTCTATGAAAGAATATTGCAGGGAAATGTTGGGAAGAATGTGCATGTGAAGTGGGTAATCATTGCAATTAATAAACCTGGAACCTAGTTAACATGCAATGTTAGCACAGAGTGCACGTGTGCCTCTATTTTAAGATAATTAACATAATAACATGTTAATATCTATTTTCCTGAACTTTTGACTTCATGTGTTCCTCTCTACCTTTTGAATTTTTCCAAATAAACATCTCTTCCTTGCTCCTTTGAATTCTCTTTCCTTTATCTCTTTACTGTTTCTCCTTTGTGCCGCTTTATTCTTTCTTTCTCAGTTATTTGGTATTCCTTATTTGCGATCCAGATGGTATATCCATCTATGGGTCAATTCTTGATAAAACAGAACTGTTATCAAGTTTGCAAGTGATCTACTACAATGTCTTAATACAACTGGTCTAGTTCTCCAAGTCAGTCTTATCTTGGTGGTTTCTTTGTGCAGCCAGCTTTCCTTCTTGCTATTTTTGATACAAAAGAGGATACAGAAGTTCAACTGGCTAATGCTGGTGGTATGAAGCAGACAACAAATCAAACTTTGTCTGCTTCAATGGGCTCTGAAACATCTGGCCTCATAGAAGCTGTTGTCCAATTTGTTGAAAGATCTAATGATGTTGTCAATAGGTATTTTGTGCTGAGGTCCTTTGGTCTCATTTTGTCACTTATTTTAGTATTACCCTGCATATGCTGATTTTGTGGTGCTTCGTTTGCCAACACTATCATCTCCAGCAATCCCTGCATACTGCTGAATTTACTTAACTTCTTAAAGGCATTGTGGCACGGGGCTGGTCAGTATACAACTGTTTTGAAGAGGCTGAAGAGCTCTGAAAAGTTCTGGAAACAATTGTCAACCTCTATCTCTCAAACTGCTGGCTCAGAAGTTCCTTTGCCGAAAAGTGTAAAAGAATCAGAGGCTTTACCCCTGGGACACAAATATCGAAGTCAATCTGCTATATTGGAAATGATGGCATATGATATGTTCTTGATGAAAAAGTTGATATATGCCGAATCACTTATCAAGGAACACCCTGAATCAAATAAGAAAATAGAAGCTGATAATTATATTCTGAAGATTATCTTGTCAAATTGGTGCAAGAGCTCTATTCTGGAAAGCCTGATCAAGTCATATACATCTTGTAAATATGACAGTGAAATATATTTTCGTGCAAAGGTGAACATCTTGTTTTTTCATATTTCATGTATACCTGTAGACTGTAGATGCTCTGACCAACTGCAGGTGAACTTGGATGTTATTGCTGTTCCCAGCTGAAATCTGGCATGCCTTGTGATAGATGATAGACCTACAATATCAATTAGTGATGTACAATGTCGTACTATGTTTTGTTATTTTCTTGAATGTTTTGAGAGTTCTCTTTTTCCTCCTCTCATTTGCTGGGGAAATGGGGGAAGATCCTGAGCACAAGTTCCTTTTCTTGAGGGTGTAGGAAGGATAATGGGCATTCACATTAAAAGCACCTATATTTTGAGAACATGAAATGATTTATCATTGTACGGATATGAAGTTTGAGGAGGTATTAGAAAAAAGTGGTTTATTTGAAACCAATGGTAACCCGTTGCAACTTTTTAAGTTGAGGAAAGTGTTTCAGATATCTCCTTCCAGATGGACAAGCTGTTTCTTAATGTGCCTTAGATATTTTGTCTAGGCCCCCTCTTATCTAAAATGGTGATGTTGAAAACGATGCTACTTTGCAGGTCGCATTAAGTTCACTCATGATGCACATAATGGGGAAAGTAGTAGCTGGTGATGCTGGAAGTTTGTCTGTATCCTTGGTTGAGAAGATTCGCCTTTTGTATAAAAAGGTGATAGCATTTTTATATATATTCTGGCTTTTTTTTTTTTTCCCCCTATAAAACAGAAAACAGTCTGATTAGTTGTATCTATTTCATCACTAACATGTTCCTTCTGAGGAGTCCCTGAGAGACTGAGACCACCTGGAATTAATAATTTATTATTTTAATGTGAAATTTTGTATTCCTTATTTTTTTATGTCATATCATGTCTCACTCTGGTGTATGGTTGTGTTTTTTTCTGCTGACAGTTGACTGCCCAACCTGCTTTTTCCGAATTGGTGGCCCAATACTCACTGCATGGATACAGGTAACGTGCAAACAACTATCATTATTTATTGGAACTTTTATCTTAGCATTCTGTTTGCCTCTAGATGAGGCACCGTCTGAGTAAAGATGCAAATGAATGAAATCAAAATGTAAAGATTCTGTAAGGTTTTAGCATTTTAGTTACTCTTTAACCCGGGTAACTGTAGTGCTCCTTTTCACGTCGTTAATACCATCTCTGATTTTTTGCTTTTCTTGGTTTTCTTTCAGTGAAGGGAACGAGCTGAAAGGTTTAATAATGAGTGATCTTTATTATCATCTACAAGGAGAGCTTGAAGGCCGTAAAATGATTGCCGGCCCTTTTAAAGAACTCTCCCACTTTCTGATAGAGTCAAAGGTGGTGAAGATTTATGAGAATAAGTGCAATATTGATCCTTTTCCAGATGCTGATGATGTGCATGTGTTTGATCTTGGACGCGTACAAGCAGATTTGGGGTTGGATATGTGGGATTATTCTGAATGGAAAAAATCTAAAGCGATTGCGGAAACAATGTTGCGCTGCATGCAGGAAGCAAACTCAATGGTGTTGATTGGAAATTCCAAGCTTTCCTCGCTGAAAGCATTAATTACGGTTTTAACCGTGTATGAGGACAGTGTAAGTCCTCTGAGTTCTGATTAGTTATTGCTCGTTTTAACTGTGTCCCAACTATTTTAGATTTTTATTTACTCTGGGATGCTGTACCTACTTTCTGTTAATTAGAATTTTACTAGCGTATTTCAGACTTTAGAACTTTTGTCATCAAATTGTTGGGGAAGTTCGGTCTTTGGGACTACAGATAACTGGGTTGTAGCAGTGAAAAGTGGTCAACAAAAAATAGGATAAATAATATTGATGAATCCCAAAACATAATGAACATGGTGTTTATGAACATATGAAAGTAGTTCTAGAAGTGGTAAGAGTTGTGAGCCCTGTTTCAGTCTAAGACTATAAAGAAAGAGATTTTAAGATGTTTTAGCGTCTGGATTTCTGGTACTGGCATCTAAAACCTTTTGCAAAGGTTTTCTTACTCTTTTCTGAAGGATTTGCCCGTTATTGTATCATTTAGAACTTTTATTTCTTGAATTTGGAAAGCTTTTAATTCTCATTTCTTGTTTGTCTTGCTTTTGTTAGAATATTAATTTATGTGTAACTTCTGTTGCAGTTGCAGGAAAAAATGACTGGGTTTGGAGGGAAGATTCCTGATCAACTGGTTTTTTCATGCATGGATCATATATGCCGTAGTTTCCTTGACACTTTAGAACCTATGTCTCCAGTCCCTGATGTCTCTGAAGTTGTCCTTGATTTCCTCACTGCACAGGCAGACTTACTTCTTCATCTCATGAGATCTGTGCGGAAAAGCCTGTCCATATCTGTCTCTGTTCTAGTCCTAAAAACTTCTGGCACTGGTCTTAAAGTGCTAAGCGACCTTAGAATGATAGTTAGTGGGGTGAATAAAACAATGAAGCTTTTGATAATGTTGATTCTATATGCAATGGAGTTTTACTGGCTTGATTCCCATATAACAGGCGCAAAAGACAAAGAGTCTGTTGAAGGGTTTGCTGAGATTTCTAATGTCAGCCTTGGACTGTTACCCATTTTGTGCAACTGTGTTACGATTGGCGAGTGTTGTTCCCTCTGCTTGACTGCTTTGGACTTGACGCTAAAATGTTTTTTGACCCCGGATACTTGGTTTCCCGTCATCCATAAGCATCTCCAATTGGAACTTCTTGTTCTGAAACTTCAAGATAAGAGTTCTTTTGGATCTGTTCCCATTTTATTGAAGTTCTTCTTGACTATTGCACGTGTAAGAGGAGGTGCTGAAATGCTTCTTAATTCTGGTTTTTTCTCGTCTGTCAAAGTTTTATTTGCTGATATATCAGATGGTCGGATTTCTTCAGTTATTAATTCTGGCAAAAAACTCTCCACCTTGTCTGGCAAAACTGAGAGGCCTCAACTCATTTGGGGACTTGGCTTAGCTGTCGTTACAGCTATGGTCCATTCTTTAGGAGACAGTTCTTCATGTGTTGATATTGTGGCCAATGTAATACCATACTTCTTTTTGGAGAAAGCCAATCTAATTTCTTATTTTCTCAGTGCACCAGATTTTCCATCTGATGATCATGACAAGAAAAGACCACGTGCGCAAAGGTCTTGGACTTCTTTTTCTTCTTTAATGGAGACCGAGCAAACTCTCATGCTAATGTGTGTCCTGGCACGACATTGGAATTCATGGGTTAAGGCTATGAAGGATACAGATTCACAATTAAGAGAGATGAGCATTCATCTGCTGGCCTTCATCAGCCGCGGAAATCAACGCCTTGGAGAGGCTCCAAGCCGGACTGCGCCTCTCTTATGCCCTCCTATCCTCAAGGATGAGTTCGATTGCTGCAATAAACCTTCATTTGTAAACAGCAGAAATGGATGGTTTGCTCTTTCACCCCTTGGTTGTGTCTCAAAGCCCAAGTTTCCTGTGATAGCGACTACGATTGCTCTTGCTATGAAAGATCAAGCTACTGAAAGTAACAACCATGTTTCGCAAACATACTTCTCAGACTCAGTTGCCATTCAGATATATAGGATTGCATTTCTTTTGTTGAAATTTCTCTGTCTACAAGCTGAGGGTGCCGCTAAAAGGGCAGAGGAGCTGGGATATGTTGATCTTGCTCGTTTTCCGGAACTTCCGATGCCCGAGATTTTACATGGAATCCAGGTATGATAGTGATAGATTTCTTTTTTCTTTTTTAATCGTATTTTGCCATTCTTTTCAACAATGATGCATCAAGTGCTGATTTTTTGCTTATTCCCAAGGCTTAAGAAAATAGCATCCGCACTGCTCCATTTGAAAACCATCTGGTTAGACCTGTCTATTTTGATTTGAATTCAAACAATTCGATCAATCCACTTTAAAATAAAATCCGACTCAACCCAATTTTACCAGAAAAAGCCAACAACTTGAAACAGACCAAACCGAACCCAAAAATGATCTAAACCCGAAATAACTCAAATATAAAATAACTCGAATTCGAAATGGTCTAAATTCAAAATAACCTAAAGCCAAATTGGGCCGAAAATTAATTCAAAATGACTCGAACCCAAAATGACCAAATCAGATAAACTTGAATGTTAAATTTAATTGACTCTAAACCAATTAACTCAAGTACTAAACCTGATTGATCAGAACTTGAAATGACCTAAATCTAGAATGACTTGAATCTGATTAAACCGAGTATTAAACCCAATTGATCCTAAACCAAAATGACTTAAAACCAAAATTATTTGAATCCAAAAATGACTCAAAATTTAAAACTCTTAATTTGAATTAACCCGACTCGAAATCAATTTGACCCATCCAATTAACAGGTCTACTGTCTACTTTTAGTTGCCAATCCAAAATTGAAAGGGAGCAAAAAAAAAAAAAAAAGTCACTAATGACTTAAAATTATCTGTTTTTGTCTGGGTAGCGGTCGAAACTTCATTTATTAATTCTGTTGGTGGATTTTTTTCATCCCTTTCGGAGCACAGGACCAAGCAATTGCTATTGTCACGGAATTATGTGAGAATAATAGATCGAAGCAGATGCATTCGGAGATCCAACGTGTCTGTTTGCTCCTGCTTCAAACAATGGAGATGGCGTTTTACTTGGAACTTTGTGTCTTACAGATTTGTGGAATTAAACCTATGCTAGGACGCGTTGAGGACGTTTCCAAGGAAGTCAAACTATTGATGAAAGGTAATGTTACGTTCCTACAATCTTCTTTACAACCTTAAAACTTTATCTACATTACTCCGACTCATACGTGAGTGTCGGATATAGATGCGTGTCCAATATGGATACATTCATGTTTTTCTTTTTATATATATTTGAAAGATTGTTGGAGTTAGACAGGAGTTTCAGATATGAGTATTTAAAAATGAAGAATAAGAGTAACGTAAAACATAATTGTTTCTGGAACTATTCACGAACCATCTTTTCCCTTTTTTGTTTTTGTTTGGGATTTCCAGCTACGGAGGGGCATGCTTTTCTGAAAGGATCAATGAAGTCCGTGAATCAGATAATATCACTTGCCTATCCTGGATTGCTATAAACCAACGAGTTTTTATAGCTGACTTTTATCGAGGACGCAATGGATATTTGTAGGGTTTTCGAATGAGAATGTGAGAACTGAGTAGGTATATTTCAAATGCCGTCTTGATGATGATATATACGTCTTTGTATACATAATATTCTATTTTTCTATACATTTGATGCCATTTTTTTTCCTGGCCATTCCTTTGTGATTCTGAGGAGATTATTTTTTTATGATGATAAAGATACTCCTCCTGTTATCGTCGAAGGGATGTGATTTTTTCCTTTTCGTAGCTGAGCTTCACGGTATTCAAGCCGTAAGAAGCTAGAATTGAAACTCCATTTAAAATTCGAAGTTTAAAACTTATTTGATTGAGATAAGAATCGAATTGCATGATGATAAAGCTACTCCTGTCATCCTCGATGGGATCTGATTTTTTTCTTTTCGTGGCTGAGCATCACGGTATTCAAGCCATAAGAAGCTAGAATTGAAGCTCGATTTAAAATTTGAAGTTTGAAACTTATTTAATTGAGATAAAAATCGAATTGCTTGGATTGGTTCAGCTAAGTTTTGATTAAGCTTATTTATCTAGTAAAAAATAAATTTGATTTATATTTTTTAATTTAAAATTTGATTATTTATGTGTGAACTCGAGTTTGAGTTTAAACTCAAATTAAAATTTTTTTTAATATTAATTAAAAATTAAAAATAAAAAACTTAATAAGAATTGAAGATCACAAGCTATTAGTGTTCAGAACATTAAAATATTAGATTTTTATTTATTAAATAAATAATTTGAGCTTGATTCGAGAATATCAGATACCATCATCATTGTAACAGACAAGCAGTTTAATTTCTCATTAATTTCTTTTTTTTTGTTTTTTTTGGGGGGGGGGGGGGGGGGATTGCCGGCAGAGGAGACATCGAAGTTGATATTAAACTCCAAGTTGCAATTTTTTTCTTATTTTTCCTTCAAATTCCAAGAAAAGCTTCAAAACAAGAAAAAATAAGGCCCTTCTTTTCTTTAAACCCACCCCTCCAAAAACAAAAAAAAAAGTGAAAGCCTCTAACTAGGAGGTCCGGTCTTGCCACACTCCCAAGAATAATGACAAAAAATGTATGCTACCAAACGCCCTCCGTCCCTCGGATCCCAAATACTTAACCCTAGTCAACCTTAAACCCAACCCTGATTAATCTTACCCCTCACGATCAACCCGCGTGTCCCTCCACGGTCCAGATCTCTCTCGTTCCTCTTTAAAACTCCTCGGTTTCGCTCGGTTCCCCAATTACCATCGAAACAAGAAGAAAAATAGAATTCCCAAATTAAACTATGGCTCCGAACCCTAAGGTGTTCTTCGACATCAGCATCGGTGGCAAACCGGAAGGTAGGATTGTGATGGAGCTCTTTGCTGATGTCACTCCACGGACCGCTGAGAACTTCCGTGCTCTTTGCACTGGTGAGAAAGGTGTCGGCCGTAGCGGCAAACCCCTCCACTACAAGGGCTCTTCTTTACACCGTATGATCCCTAATTTCATGTGCCAGGGAGGCGATTTCACTGCCGGAAACGGCACCGGAGGTGAATCCATCTACGGAGCCAAGTTCGCTGACGAGAACTTCATCAAGAAGCACACCGGACCGGGCATCCTTTCCATGGCGAATGCCGGACCCGGAACTAACGGATCCCAGTTCTTCATCTGCACCAGCAAGACCGAGTGGCTCGATGGAAAGCACGTGGTGTTTGGACAAGTCGTTGAAGGCATGGATACGGTTAGAGCCATCGAGAAGGTTGGATCTAGCAGTGGAAGGACTTCCAAGCCTGTCGTTATTTCTGACTGTGGACAACTCGCTTAAAAAAAAAATTCTGCGTTTTTCATGTTTTGGACCAGTGTTTGGGTTTTAATATCTCGTCTTTTAATATCTTCTTTTTGTGCCTCCGATTTTACTGAAAAGTGGTTTAGGGTTTGGTTTGGTGGTTCTTTAATAAATTGCTTTATGTAGTTTTTATGAACTACCATAAATAAGATAAGCTTTTTCTTTTTATCTGATCATCAAGCAATCTAAAGATAATGATGAAGATAAAATTGGTGTTTGAATTTGGAACCCAAAGCATTGATGCATATGAAATTGGTGTTTTGGTCACCGACAGTGAAACA
>JAQSVH010000004.1:2357385-2377610 GCA_029448705.1 Adansonia digitata
GCCACGTGGTCCAGTGTTTTTATCAATGCCATTAATATCCATCCATGCCGAGTGCTCGTAGGGTGTTGCTCTGTAAGGTCGGCGCTAATTCAATTCAAGCCACAAAATTGGTAGAACTTTCAAATTGCATATCCCGGAATTCTTTTGATGGGATTTTTAACTATATTATTATAAAACAGCATTTCTTATCTTTTTTTTTAGTTGAAAATGGTGGGTCATAATTTCCAAGTATTAGCATCTTCTTGAGACTCGAATATTATTTCATAAGTTAAATTGCTCTAATTCTTTTTTTTTTTAAATAATTATGTTCGACACATACATTCAAAGCATATCCAAACAAAGGATATGAAGATATGACTAAAAAACTCTTTCCAATACATGAAAAGCTTTATTAAAAAATTGAATATTAATTGTATTCGACATTCACACTCATCCAAGTAACATTTGCAACATACATTATATGTTCTAGAAAAAAATTGTATTTTCCTAGGTTCCATCCAGAATTTCAAACAATCACACCAGTAAACGAAGTTTAGATTAGCGAATGAGAATAATGCAGTAAGCAATTGGAGTGCCCTGAGCACTCTTATCAATGTCAGTGAATTATGTATAGTGTCCATAGCATTTTGAAGAAATTTAACTTATAGCACATGATAAAGAAATAACAGATATTTCCTATTATTTTGGGGAAAAAAGAACTCAATAAGTAATCAAAACTCCATTGCATAGCACACTTAACTCTTACATCACCATGAAGCTTCAACCTGAAAAAGCTTCTCCTTAACCTTTATTAGTTACTTGAATCCGCTTTATGTATTTAAGCAGCAACCTTTTTGGATGTTACAGAGTTGACAATTGTAGCAAACTCAGGCCCCTGCACCACCAAGATTAGAATGTAATCATCAGCGCTGCCCCCCAACCGATCGATATTCAGTATCCCGAGCTCTCTTCTAAGCAGAGGCATACTTAAATTTTATCGATAGTGAATAGTGGGAACATACCTTCAAAGAAGCACCACCAACAAGAAACCCATCGATATCTTCTTGCTTTGCAAGCTCAACACAGTTGCTTCCATTCACAGACCCTGCAAAAGAGATGTAAAGAGTCATTAGCTTACAGTGAGTGATGGTTTGATCTAGAAAAATAGGATATACTCACAAGCTTGATGTGATTGACAACACTATTCTATAACAAAAGGTCAAAGTTCTATTCAGCTTTAATCTGCAATGACTTCTTATAAATTGGCCTCAATTAGCCACAACACAACTTATCAGACTTGGCATAATAATACACCGTCCCCTTCCTTGGATCATAGCAAGGGGAGGCAAGTAAATTCCACTTTCTGACACTTCCACAAGTTCACTTATGTAAAGAAGTTTCACACAAACTATGATAACATGTCAGCATACAATAAGGATCCTCAGAAATAGAAAATCATAGAAACTTTAACTTCATATCATAGATTAGAAATATGCTATACGTTAATGTCGCACAAATAACCACTTGCAAGGGACTGAAATGTTAACTTAAACAAAACATGGTGATAACATCCACGAATGATACAGTATCCAAGTTACCTCCATATATGATACGTGTTTTAGATGCCACTTCCTCAGAAACATTCTTTTTAAGCCAATCACGGACAGCTACATGTACCTCCTGTGCTTGCTGGGGTGTAGCCACCTTACCAGTCCCAATGGCCCATACAGGCTCATAAGCAATAACTATATTGTCCCAACTGGGTACAACATCTGCAAATGATGGAACCATTGGAGTAAGGTCACAGGCCTTTCCTTTTCGGTCTTCACAAGATAACCAAAAATGACAATTCATGAGATAAGAAAGTAACAGAAAAAAAATAGGTCAAGAAAATCTACCGGCAAAAGCTTTCAGTTGCTGGAAACATACATCAAAAGTTTTGCCTGCTTCTCTTTCTTCTAATAATTCACCTATACAAGCAATCACTCCAAGACCCTCGTTCAAAGCATAAGCAGCCTTCTTTCCGATAAACTGAAGATGATAAATCTTCAATCAGTATTAAATCTTTTCATATTTTTGCATTAACAAGCAGAAACAGCTATGCCCTTTGACACATTTGAAGAACATAAGTGCCTAAACTTTTACCTGATCATCTTCGCCGATAATATGTCTGCGTTCAGAATGCCCAAGAATGACCCACTTGCAGCCAATATCTTTCAGTTGTTCCACACTATAGAAAGAATTGGATAAATCATATTAAAGACATAGATAGAGTTGCAACAACCCAACAAAAACAGTTGATGTGTGTGGACAAAATGTCCACAAGGCAACCAAATAGCTTCCACCATGTTTGAGAAAAAGACCAAATGAAATAACAGATGTCCTGTTAATCTGAAGCTTAGGTCTTATTCAAAATTATCAGACCTTCAATATGGCAATAGAAATAGAAAGAGACATGAGACAGGAACAGCCACTTCTTTTTTGGTTTTCCCATGAAATCAACAGAAGTAGCTGCACCAACAGAGATAAGGTATATATTTAATAATGATCTTAACTATAAATTGAAATCTATCCACCAGCAAGAACAAATATTCCACTCGCATCAAGGCACCAAATTAAGCAAATTGAGACAGCATCAGAAGTAACTGAACTCTGGCTTTAAAGGAAATTTAGTGGTAGACTAAAGTTGAGCCACTGCCCTTGACACAATCTAGAAATTACAAGGTGGAAAGGAGAGCAGTGTTAGGAGTACAGGAAAAGACAATAAGTCTTCACTGCACTTCCACATATAATTTCAACAGTGAAGAGTTTTATGTTCCCAAGGAGGGGTAAAGGCAAATATTACTATGTTAAATGCTATAAAACTATGAAGAATTAACGCGTTCTGCTCATCTAGCATAAGTTAGCGAACCTGATTTCTCCAGTGAAAGCCCCACCTTTTCCAATCCAAGAGTTCTGAGCAGATACCTCAATTCGATCGATTAATGAAGCCTTCACCTGATCGAGATAGACAAAGGGAGGTGCCACAACAACATCTGTCCAACAAGCATGAATATCAGCAATCTTCATAACATTTAACATGAAATCAGTGAACCTAATGAACATAAAACTGCATGACATCTAGAATGCATTAAACAATTCTGGTTAAAAGAATTAAGAAACATCATACAAATTGCTTGAGAGAAAGTGCAAGAAGTAGTCTTTGTCTAGGAGGGCATATGAAAAATTATAACATTAACAGCGTATCACGAAATGTTTGCAAATCTTTTACCCATTATTAGATATAAACCCCAACCCTAGTTCCATAATAGGTTTAACATCTCATGCATATTGCATAAGTAAAGGCGGTAAATTACCAACATCACTCTCCAACTTTGCGCTGTTCAAGTCAGAAACAAGCTTCGTGATGGAGTCTTTTGTTCCATTCTAAAAAGAAGACAATTAACATCATCAATAAAGGAAACTAAACTAGGGAATGAATAAGATACTTATGCAAGTGTTGCCCTACATGAATAGAACCAACAATTACAGGGTGAAATCATATTGACAGGAAAAACACAAAACATATTAACAAAATGAGTTAAAGTGCATGACAACCTTGAAGAACCTGAATCTACAAAGAGACAGGTATAAACCATTGGAAAAGGTACGAAATTAACAATAACAAGAGAGCATTTTGATATAAAGTAACTAAAATGACAAAAAAGAAAGCGAGGAGAGGGAGGGTAAGGAAAAGAAATCAGAACCACCATGAAAACACAAACAAAATTGAAAATTGCAATAGCGTATTCAGCGCGCTAAGGTCGTAATAAACTTAAGTGACAAGCATTAAACAAGCTTACAGGAAGATTCCACATCAGATAAACACGAAAACTTTAAAGGAAGACAAAGGTAAAAAAAACACTTCGGACGAATTGGACGGGTGACATATAGGTGGATATGAAACATATAGCAGAGTCGATGTATGCGTATTGACACAAAACACTGACAATAGAAGAAAACCAAGATTGGACATTGAGAAGTAAGAGCAGCATAATATTTGAGACAGAGTGTACTTACACATTTCCAGTTACCCCCAACAAAGAACTGCAAATACAAGAAAAAGAAAAAATATTACTATCATAGAAGTTACCAAACAACACATCATGTAGAAAACTCTGTCGCTTATTGCTAACACTCTTCAAGAAAAAAAAAAACATACTCTCAACAAATTTTATTAATTTATTTGCAACCAAAATAGTTGCATATTCACCTAAACACCTAATGACAAATTAAGCATTTTAGCCCACTCTTTTCTAGTTTCAATATCTATACCTTTTTAATTGCTAAGTTTTAAGTGACAAAAAAAATATGATGTCATTTTATACATTATAAATTTCCTCAAAACGGCCAAAAATATCCATTTAAACAAAGGGGGGCAGTGGGTTATTTCTAATTTTAAAAAAATACATTAACGATAGATCTAAAAGAAATAGTCAAGGGTACCTTTCCAGAGCCGGCCATGGCAACAACAGCTCTGCAAGTTTTGCGAGAAGAGGAGATACGGAGTTGAGAGCTGATGTGTTGAACGAAAGATTGAGATGGCGCATTGTGGAGTTTGGGACATGATCGACGAAGTCCACTGAACTGTGGGCAATATGTAGATACCATTGCCATATCTCTAACTGAGGCTTGTTTTCTTAAGAGATTGGTGTTTGCTAACGCTGGGTAGGTGAGGCGAGGAGCTTTTGAACTTGTGGTGTTCACCCTCGGGGATTTATGTTTACTAGTTTATTGTTAAATCACAGGGTTGTCAAGGCCCAAGATAATGCGCTCACGTGGCTTCCATAACGTCAAACGCACGCTCCAGCGAGGTTGTTGGTGACTGTCTAAATGATGAAAATTTGTTGAATTAGTAATCATTCATTCCTTCCTTCCCTTGAAAGATAGAAAATTATTGAAGCATCATATCTTATCTTTTAATTTTGGAGATAAAAACTTCTATTTTATATTACACAATTTCACATAGAATGTGGTAAAATTATTATTGAAACATGTGATGGCTATGATCATCTAATATTTAATAATTCACCAACCTAAAAAATATTACGTAAATTTTTTTTTTCTAATTGATTAGTGCTATAAATTTACTCTCTTTAGCAAAATGTAAATTGAAATTTGGTAGGATAATAATATAAATTTTAAAATTTTCTATTGAATTAACATAATGAGTGAAATGATGTTAATTTAATTAGTATAATTAATTAAAATTAAATAATAATAATAATAAAATACGTAAATATAAATATATTTTATAAAATTTACGTATATTTTTAGTCTTTACGGGGATATCATAATATATTGATTTGAAGGTATAAAATAGGAACGTGTTGTCACGCGAATGAGGAGCGCTGGGGTTAGCATTAATCTGACCCCCCAAAAAATCGACTACTTTCATGGGTCGTAGGTGTCTCCGCCCCTCAGCAAGAAAACAACATCGCTAAAGTAAACCACAAGCTCCGAGTAAACGATGCCGTTTGAGTACTGTTTGCTAGATATTCATAGCTCTCCTCTGCTCTCCGCATCAAGGCACCGATAATCCTCCTCCTTGTGCCACGTGGTTTAACACATGTGAAGAGCATTGCAGATAAAGTGATTTGAATCTTGATGAATCTGTGGTGACGAGTTCTGGTGACCGTACACGTGGATTTATCAAAACATCTAATAAAATCCTCAATTTCTAAGGTCCTTAAGTCGTTGAGTATTTGAACAGATTAACCCTGGTCGTTAGGATTAAGGTAAAACGACCATGAATGCTCTCATCTGACAAAAGTCCTTTAAAAGTGTGAAATTGCTTGTACATTAAGTCATCATTCTTTCAGGATAACACACAGTATAAAATCCAGGGGAACGGTCGGGACAGTGAGCTCACGGTACGCTCCTGTTTTGTCTTCCCTTTCCATTTTTTTTTTCCCCTAAGGACAACCTAATCTAATTACTTTTTTCATGTGCTTGCCCATGTTTGTACCGACCTAACTACTTCTAATATGTAGGAACCCGGTTGGTCCTTGGTCTTATTTAATGAAAGATAATCTGGTTGAGCATGGTTCCACCACCCACCCCCAATTCCCCTGCAGCATACAACCCAACCCAACCCATGACTGCCACCATTAAAGTGGATGAATGAGATGAAGATTGATGACCACTGGCATTCTTTCAGAACAAATTTTCGGGTTTCCGTGTATCCTATTTGCCCGGGAGTTCAGTATTGCAACTTCACAATAGGAGGGGTTTTCAATCAAACTCAAACTAATTGTGCAGCAAACTTAGTAAAGGACTTGGCTTGCAGTGAACTTGCAATTCAAATGAAAAGATTTCGTTCCTATTAGGGTGGCTATAAAACCCAAGCGTCATTGTGCGGCACTTGAACCTGAACACGAACTGACTCTTGGACCATGTCAAAAGGAAACAGGCGCAGACAGCACTTGAACCCGAACATGACCCGACTCTCGGATCATTTCCCAGGCAGTTGGCAAACATGCTCGACATAAGCAACAAGTTACTGCAAATCTTAACCAACTGCCACTAACATGTACACTCACAGACATGTAAACATTTACAACTCAATACTCTCCATATGGAACACCAAGCAGGATCTATTTAACCATCTACGATATTGCTCTATCCACATCTAGCAAAAAATCTCCAACATAGCAAGATCACACTTCGTATGGAACTATGAACTACAGTGTTACGTACCAGTAATCTAGGTGTTTCATCAACAAACATATGATATTTTTCTACTTGAATTTCAGACTTGAGAGAACTTTTTTCCCTTTTAGAAATATTTGAGACACAATTAGAATGTATGAAGTATAAACTTTACATAAATGAATTACACAAAAATCAACTCTATCCAATCTTTTCTTCTTTACAACCATCAGCTCCTACATTACTCATTAGTTCCATCAAAGCATCTTCTCACCTGGAAAAAGAAGGCGCAGAAGATCACCACCACCAGCCTTTCCATCTCAAGGAAAAAAGATGCAGGATAAACCCAGCCTTTAACCTACCTCATAAAAGCAATTCCATTTTGTGCCTTTGTGATTCCAGAAATGTAATTCAGTTTGTGGGCAAATAATTAGATTCTAAAGTGGAGAAGAAACTAGGTGCTACTAGGGCATAGAATAAAAAGAAAAGATGGTGCGCAGAAGTTGCAAACATCCTGCGTCAGTCATTTGTCAATCGTTCAGCCATCTAAGTCATCAGCCTTTCTGCCACCAACTATGCTATTGGATGAACTATCCCGTGCACTATAAGATGAAGAACACCTACTTGAATAACTCCCTTCTGTATTACTGTCTTCCTTCCTTAAAGATTTCTTCAGCTTTTTTTGCCTTGATGATAAATCCTGCAGATATACACCATTAAGTCAGCCGTGTATGCTAATAATTATCTTACAATCATAACGAAATAACATGCACTAGGACCGCTACAAAGTACAAACCTGATCTGCTGTAGAACCAGGCGTTTTTAACTCAAGGTCAGTAGCGACTTCATTTGAATCCACAGTTTTTTCGGTCCTGCTCTCCCCTGAGGACTTGCTTTTCGACTCTTGTTTGCCTGAAGCATGCGACCGGCTGCCTGGCTGTGCAGTTGAAGCAACATGCTGTGCTGACTGCTGTTCAACCATGGTATTAGGAGTCATATATGGGACGAAAGTGGAGCAGGGGTTATGAATGATCGCAGGGTTTTGATTCCCAAAGAAAGGGAATGGCTGCATGGATGGATGCATAGGAATAGCTCCCGGAGGAGGCATTGCCATTGGCACTGGAAATGGATAAGGAGGGGCCATGACAACCGAGTGATCTACACTGGCCCACGGGAACATAGTCCCGACTCTCTGCTGATACTGAATATTAAGAGCATCGATATCAGATTTAAGAGATGCCTTCTCTTCTTTAAGATCATTCTTCTCCTGGGTCAACTGCTCCAAAGGCAAGAAACAACCATGTAAAATCTCTACTAGGAGTTTGGAAAATCTAAGCACCATACATAAAGTCAAATAGACCAAGTTCACCTCACGAGATTCGTCAGTCAACGTAGCATACTCTTCTTTCAGCTTGGTGACCTGTGATGTGAGGTCCTTCAGCAATTGAATCGTATCAGTAAGGATGGTTGCTTTGTCATTTTTCGGCCTATCAGGATCTGGATTGTGCAAACAAATAAGCATTACCCTTCAAAATTTTGAGCGAAAAAATAAAAAAATAAAAAGAACAAATACAACTATACTAAATCCTAATATAATCAAATTCTTGTTGTATACGAACATGAACTACTACCTTCTCCAATAATACCAGAACAAAGCAATTTTTTATAGCGCTCTTAACCTGGAAGCACTTAGCAGCACTCTTCCAATCAAATTTCTAGTGTATCACATTTGGCATAATGAAATAAAGCTCAACGCCTCAAACCTAATACTACTAAGCAAATGCAAATAGAAACCGTAGCTTCGAATCAAAATGTAGAGACCAAAGTATGTAAGTGGCAATTTCTAGTGGGCTTATAAAATTGAATGTTCTAAAGAAAGTTAAAAATATACCAAGTGCGTTCCCCAACTCAAGAAAGTGTTCATTGAGACGGTCCCTTCTTAATTTCTCACGGTCAGCCTTTTGAAGTTTTCTCGCCGCAATACAATCCTTGGGTTCCCCTTCAACCTTTTGGCTACAAAAACATGAAATCAATGAAATACAATAAGCTAAATTAACACCCAACAAAATTTTTTTTTTCTATCGTTGAGTGGAACGTTAGAATTTGAAAAAACAAAAAAAAAAAAAAAAAAAACGGAGTTAAAGAGAAACCTAACCTGGATTTGGGTTGGGTGCGGGTGGTGGAGGGAACGCGTGGGTCGATGGAGTGTTGACGAAACTCGATAATGGAAGGATTTGAAGATGGAATGGATTGAATAAAACCAGCGTCGTTCTTGATTTGATCCATGATTTTGAGATTGAATAATAAGAGAGTGGCGCCTCACAATTTCACATCCACGTTTCTTTTTTCGTTTTCTTTTGCTTATTTTGCCTTCGACGGAAATCCGCGAGCGTTAAAAGGCCTATCCTAACCCCGAGATTCCGTCGTTTTGTGACCCACAGGAACATGGATAACAAACCGGGAAAACATAAATTTGACCCTTTTGTTTATATTTTTTATTATTTTTATGTTATCTTTTGGAATGATCAAAGTTATGTTAGGCTTTGAAATTAAGAATTTTGCTAATACTTCATTCAATAATTTTTCTTTTTATATTCTTTTAAGTTCTATATTTTTATTGGTCTTTCTTCTATTCATACGTATATTCAACCCTAAAACATATAAATAAATTATTTTACACAATATTAATTGAATTTTTAGATTTTTAGGCAAAATTAATAAAGTGATATACATTTTGAGATATATTTAAAAATAATTATAAAAGTGAGATATATGATAATCTATTAATTGTACTTGAAGTTAAAAAAAAATTTTCATTATCAATATATAAAAAAATAACTTAGAGAAATACTATTATCTTCAATATATAAAATGCAAATTTATTTTTTTAATTTGTTAATTAAAATTTTATTTGCTTGGTGTTTCGTTTGTATTTTTCTGCTATTTGTCTTCCATTTTTTTTCTCTTTATTAAAAAATAAAAAGCACCAACAAAAAAAAATAATATTGAGAAAAAGTATGAATAAAAATATAATTTATTAATAAAATACTAAAATCTTAATTCTAACGATCATGATTCACTCTTGACCACATCATTTACCAAAAATATTATTAAAAGAAAAGTTACATATATATATATGTGTGTAAAAGAAAAATTGTATTGCCATCAACATTATTTTTAATTTGAGATATAGTACAATGTTAGATATTGAATTTGTACCCTTTTTTTATACCTTCAATTTGGATTGTTGTATGAATACAAATATTAAAATTCTTCGATCCTTTCGATTAAAGTCTTGACCCTTGCGTTACAGTTCGTGAATGCATTAGAGTTTGAAAATATTTAATTAATTTATATTTTTTTTCAGTGCAACTAAAAATAATAAACAAAATAATTTATATGCATATAAAGTTATTCATTTACCATAATAAGTTAAAAATTCATTTCACAACTAGAAACAAAAATGTTTAAAGCTGCTATTATAAGGAAATTAACAGTAATATAATGTTTAGTGCTAGTAATTAACATTTAAGATACCTTAATTCTCATTTGGTCATCGACGGAAATCGTTACTTTCATAATTTATTATTGGATCTTATTAATGTAATTAATCATTTACAGAAAAAACATTGAAATATTTGTGGACTCTTTGCCCAATATTTATATATAAGAATTATTTTTTTTTATCAGACCCTAATTTGATTCAATTTATTTCTTTTGAAATTATAAAATAAAAGCATTGGCGGTTTATGTTATAAAAGCGCTTGAGAGAGGCGTAGAGAGATTCCGTTATTGGAATGGGGAAGGCCATAGGCGAGTGATCCCGGCAAGTAAAACTACCTAAACAAAATTTAATTGTTTGAATGTTTTTATTTTCTGCTTGCTTTCTTTTCTAAATTTAGCCATCATTTTAATCATATCTGTTGTTCAGGTACGTAAAGGTGATACCATAGGAGAATTCCTTCGAGCAGAGAGTTCAGAGAGATTCGAACGACTACAGTGAAAACCTGCTTTATGTGAAAGAAGATCTTATCATTCCTCATGTGAGTTGAATATAAAATTTGGCATTTAATTACAACTATGATTGTTAATGTTTAGTTTCATTTCTTTTCATGTTTGTGAAAGTTAGGCAACATAGCTTCTACAAGCTGATTATTAATAAGGCGAGGGAAAAAGTGGACCGATAACAACTAATGCTCCATAAATTATTCTTCATATCAGTTGCCATATATTGATTGTTTGTTACAAATGGTTGTATCTTTTGCTGGATAAAGTTGTTTTATTAATTCCGTTGAATCTGAGGGAAAAAAAACACAAATTAGCATCAGCAGTCTGCAGTTGAAGGATTTTGAGAGAGCTAAATCATCCTACATCTAAGCCTTGAGTTTTCTTTTTTTTTTTTTTTGGGCCAGTTTGCTGGAGTTAATTAGCACCCATTGCTTGTTAATGTTGTTTATCCTTTTTCTCAAACAGCTCTTCCGTTTTGATGTTCACGAAGATGTGCGAACGATAACTGATGCTACAATTGAAAAGATAAAGTATTTTTTCCAACGTCCCATTGTTGCTGGAATAGGTTAAAAATTAGCAGTACAGCATAGTGCAGATAATGAACTCATGTTGTCCGATTGTTGACAGTAGCATGCTGGTCGAGAGGCATTGGTACAAAAACAACAAGCACATCTTCACTGCTTCAAGATGGGAGATAAGAATTACTGTGATTTTTTCAAGAATGATTACTAAGTTTTTTTAGTTGTTATTTGTGTTTGTAAATGGCAGATATCAAAGAAACGGAGCGCCAACCCTCCACGGAGATTGATAGTTAGTCGTAACCAGCAGCCTCATAGCCACGGGATCGGACAGGAAGGACCTCTGATTGTATTAAATTTTAATAGATTTGTTTATTTGCTGTTGCCTGGGGCTTCAGCTTGTATCTATCTCACAGTTGTATATTACAAATAGATTAGATTTACATCTTAGAGATGAGATCTAAAAGTTGATAAAGCAAGGACGTTTTTTGGTCTGACTTTTTAGGAACTGTCCAATAAAAAAAAAGAAAAAGAAAACTATGAATTATTCGGTGGATAAATCAAGATCACTGCCGGCAAAGCTGCTTCTTAAAGTAGCAATGCAAGACTATAAAACGGCGCCGTCTAGTATTTTTTAAGCATGCCATTGACCAAAACCTCTTTTGTTTGGCTTGATCTGTGTTCCGCTCGCTGTTATTTGGGTCGTTAGTGCATATTTCTCAGTTCTCACAGACCGATCATTGCTTATTATTATTATTATTATTTATTTATTTTTCTTTTGTTTGACGAAATTGGAAACTCTCGGAGATGGCGATGAAAATTTTCAGGGTTTTATTCTTTGCTTTACTCCTTCTCGCCGCGTTTCCTCTCCTCCAAGGTTCGTAAATTATTTTTTCAGATCTAAACCTATTCGGTGTGATTTAACATTAAATGGCCATTTGTATTTTCCGATTCATTTACTTTTGAGAAGTTCTAATATTACTTTTGATATTCTGCTTGCATTCCTACTAAGATTGTTTTTTGATCTGTTGAAACGGATGCAATTCCATTCGTTCTGTTTTAGTGCTTTTATTTTTTGACTTCTCTTTACTCTTTACATCCATGTGAATTGATTTGTTTCTTTCGATTTATGGTAGTGGGAATTTGAAGTGATTTCTTTGTTTTCTAAATGATGGTTGCATTGCATGTCCCTGAAATTTCAATTCATTTGATTTTTTTCCCTTTTTGGGAAAAAGCTTGGGCATCGTTTCGGTAAGTTTTCTTACCGTTAATTTTGAGGCTTTTAAAAGTTTAGCTTAGCTTTCCATTTTGCTTCATGAAAAAGGCAACGTAAAGAGTGCTTGCCAAGTACTTTTCTTTTATGGCCGAAATGCTTGTCAAGTACTTTGATGTCCTTTTCTGTTACATTCTTGAAGTAGTTATTGCATGATGTTGAATTTGCTTGTTACACTTATTTTTTTTTTACCTTTTGTTTTTCATAAATCAATTAATAGATAGATTAAATAAATTGTTAATATTGTTTTACATTGTGGTGTGACATAAATTTTCTTTTGTGTGATAGTTGCTAGGTGCCAATCAGAAGCAGAGGCTGATGTTGCAGAAGCTGTTGAAGGAGGTGATCTTGGGATTGTTGGGGATGATGTTCAGGATTTTGGCGATGGGAATTTTGGCCCAGCTCTGGGAGTTGAAACTATTTGTGTTTTCCCCAAAAATAGTGCAAAATGTAAGAACATTTTGACATTGTATGATTTTGAGAATAATTTGCATTTTTTTCTGATTGGTATTGTCTAACTTTTTTGGGCAGTGGTTCTGGCCGGAGAAGAGACTGAACTCCTAGTTGGGATGGAAAATGTTGGTAATTAATTTGTCTTCACAACATTACTGGCTTGTTTTACAATGCAATGTGATGTTTTGTGTTGAAATAGGTTAATTTATCGGTCCTTCATTGCCTACACTTAAATGCTTACCTCTTTTGCATTAGCCATTTGGGTCCTTCTCTCTTATGATTACCTTCTTTAAATTGCAGGGGAGTCACCCGTGAATGTCATCGCTATTAAAGCCAGTGTTCATCTCCCTTTTGATCATCGTATGCTTGTTCAAAATCTTACAGCACAGGTAATCATAGGTTTTCTTAATTTCGTGCTGGTTAAAATTTTCAAATACTCATGGGTCATTAGTTAGTATTATTTCCTAACTTAAAAAACTTTGCATAATTGAATATCTTGCCCTATAGTTTTTACCGGTAAAACTAATCATTCGTTGGGTTTTTTCTCTAGATCATTATTTGCTTGCTTATCCTATGTTTTCTACAAAGTTAAAAGGGATTGATTGAATCACGCATGTTCTCTTGCTGATATGGTATCTTTATGGAATGTCTTAAATATCCAATGTCAAATATATGGCAAATAATATGAGTTTTATGCATTGTGACAGATTATTTTATGTTCCCCGTGCAACTGCTTACCTAGTTTAATCAGCTTTAGCAGCTGTAGTGGAGTTAATTATCTATGCCAAATGCTAATTAATATGATAGATGGATGTTGAACTTGCATTTAGATCAGTTTAAAAAGCAATAGCAGAGAGTGTGGCACTAATGTAGATTTTGCTGTGTCTTTAACTGTTAGGTGTAGAGGGTAGACCTTACATTGATTTTAAGATTGTTGGATGCTGAGCCTGTGAACACAGTTTAGATATTCATGCTTTAATTGGTCACTCTGCAATTATAATGCTGTTCTGCTGATTTTGACTAGTCTGTGGTTTAAGTTTTGAGTTTTTTTTTTTTTCTTTTATACTTTATTATCAAATGCATGTTGAGTTATTTGAAAAAGATCTTGAGCTTCTCTGTTGCTAAAAAGTTGATCTTGCACCTCATTAATTGGAGTTTTACAGCATATTTTGGTGGATTGAAAATGTTTCATGACATTTGCTCGTAGATTCTGTAACTGAAAATGTTTTTTTTTTTTTTTTTTCATATAGGCCTTTAACAATGCGTCTGTATCACCTTCAGTGCAAGCTACTTTCCCTTATATATTTTCTGTTAGCAAATACTTGCAGGTAAATGATTACTCTGTGTCTTTTATGCGTTAGAACTGTATATAAAATAAATTCCTTTTGTGAGGTCAGTTTTGCAGTTAAGCTCACATGTCTAAATCTTTGATGCAGCCTGGAACTTTTGATCTTGTGGGTACGATTGTCTACGAAATTGACCGGCACCCATACCAAAGTACATTCTATAATGGTACCATTGAAGTTGTTGAGGCTGGTGGTTTCCTCAGTGTTGAGTCTGTTTTTCTTGTTACCCTTGGGATCGCACTTCTTTGTCTCCTTGGTTTATGGCTTCATGGTCAATTTCAGCGCATTTCCAAGGTATATTCTAGTTGTGCCACCTTCAATTATGTTAGTTTACTCCACTAACTATGTGCGATAATATAGTTTGCATGAGACAGGATTGACATCTGTTTGAAACTACTTATCATAAGATCCAATCAAACCAGGCTTTTTGCTGATTGAAAATTTTGTTATCTTAGAAGAGAGCACATCCATATATACATGGAGGAAAATCTACATTGTTCTAGCATTCGTGACCTATTTCAAATTGTCAAAAAGCGCTCTTGTGCTGTGGATGTTGAGTATATGTAATTTTTGTTCTTACATTGAAGAAAGCTTCGACTTCCAATGTTACTTTATTGTCACGTATGCACTTATAGGGAGAGAGAGCCGGAAGGACAAGTGCTTGCTTCTATTTATTCATGTTTCTTGTGTTCCTTTTGTGGCATAAACATAATATGTTTGCCTTTATTATTTTGTTAGAAAACCAAGAAGGCTCCAAAGGTGGAAGTAGGAACCGTTACCAGTGATGCCTCATTGGATGAATGGCTTCAGGTTATGTCTTGGCTTATGCATCGTCATTGCTTCCATAATTTTGTTTTGCAAGTATCCCTGCATTTCTTTTCGCTCCATTCACCCTCAACTGTTCGTATCTATTTAGTCCTTTTTTGCTCTGACTCTATTTTTTGAAGTGCCCGTGTGAGTCTGACATGTATTCGAACATGGATATAGAAATATGATCCCTTCAAGGACCTTCTAAATACATGAAAAAACTTACGAACAATTGAATATATTCGTATTGGACACATTCATATCTACACTCACACCTGAGTTTGAGTAACATAGGTTTAGTCAATAGGCAGTGTTGGGATTATGGACCTCTGTCCTAAATATAGAATGTCATGAGTTCGTTAATCATTAACAATCTGTGTAGGACAATTGCTGATAATTTCCTGTTCTGGGTGTCTTAATTTTTCAGGGAACTGCTTACACCCAGTCAGCTTCCAAATCAAAGAAGAAGAAGTAGATCGGCAGTGCTTGTGAATTCAGGCTATTGTAACTCATGCTAGGCATTTGGAAATTCGTAATGAGAGCACAACCAGTTTGAGAATTAGGGCCAGCAAGAGACATACCCTGCTGTTGTAGCATGTGAGAGTTTTTTTTTTTTTTAAACTATTTTTATTTTCATGAGGATGCTGAAATTGAGCCTTTTTGAAGCAAAAATATTCGAGGTAGAAGGTTACATTTTATTTAACTTCGAGGAAATTTTCCCGATCGCAATATTTTCTTGCCCCAAGCACCAATCGTGGCATTGGCTTCCTATTTTCTGGTTATCCTTGTACGTATCAAGCGTGTAGAAAGTTACTTTGATCAGCGTGGGATGTTAAAAACCTGCTCATAGAACCGGGGTTTAGTTTGATTTGACGGTACAGCTATTTTTAAAATGTTATTTATAAGTTGGATTGAGAATGAAATTTTTAAAATTATTTTTTAGGCTTAGGTTGAGTTCAAGTGAGTTGAGAAATCTTGTTTTATTATTCGTTATATTATTAAAATATTTTTTATATTAATATTTATATATATTATAATTATTTTTAAATAAAAATTTATTTTTATATTAAATAGTAATTTTGATCGTTTTAAATTTTTTAAAATTTTTGTTTAAGGTTTGATCTGAATGAATTAAGCTTTATCAGCTTTAAAGTTTAACTCATATAGATGACGTTTGCCAAGTTGAATGAATAGTTTAATTTAAGAATAGATTAAATCAATCCAATGCGAATATCCTAAAATTATCCACCCTTTTGTTTTTGGCACCCAAAATAGGCGCCTGGGCCCTTTTTTATTCGGGGTTCTGCATGAACATGTGCAGGATTAAATTGAAATATCGTGCACCTGCCCCGAGACAGCACCAACACCAACTCTTAATTTTTGAACCTAAATATGACTACTATTACTAGAACTAGTGCGCATAATTCAATCGTGATTTCAGTTCTTATTACCTAATGTGACGGCATTATAGCTTTATCAGTACTTACATGTAGCCTAAAACCTACGCATTCAGGGCCAGGGCCACATCTTTGATTGTGAAGCCTTGGTCACCCTACCAATCCAAAATGGCCAATGGGTTATCTGTTAATGACCTGCTCTTGACTCCTGTCAAAAAACAATTGCTTTAATACCTTTACCCTACACATAAATTCAGAAATTATAGCTTGACTGTGGACAAAACAAAGTATCATCCACACTTCCTCTCACCAAATATAATGGTGCATAAATCAATAGTTGTTTCTTTGTTGAAATTGATAAGTATTTTTGACCTCAGCATTTAATTTGCGTGTGACTTTTAGCTAAATTTTCAACATTAAATACAGGGTTTCTTTTCAAGATTACAGCGACAGCTTTGTGTTTTTAATTTGTTTGATGTAATCATTTTTGTTTTGTTTGTTGATTTCTTTTTCCTTAAGTATATGATAATCCTATCTGTAGTCTTTTATCAGACAGAGACCTACTTGTAATGTCTGAAATCCAGTCTTGTCATGGCATCATTAAAAATTTATGTTAAAAGGTCTATTGGCTTCATGCTTAATTGCTTATGTATGGATATTCATTTAGCATCGGCATGTTAATTAGTGCAAAACTCGTCTACTAAAGTTGATGCAACCATCAATGAATCGATCACAATGGTCACACCTCCTCTGCAGTCCGCACGTGATTTAAAATCTACCAGAAAATTATTCGAAGGCTATCATCTAGCATGCTCCTTGTTGGGCTCAAAGAGACCAAGGCTTATGGTGTATATATACATACATACATATATATATATATATATTGATAATTATCAATTTAAATATCGAAGCATTATTTGAAGTCTACTACTTTCCCATCTTTCTTAACCATCTTGAAACCAAAAGACATCAGCACACGCCCCTTTTGGCAAAGCTACTAGACTCTCTTTAATGGTAGAGGAAAGTCTCCACCCTCTGCACGATGAATCCGATTAGCTAGTAATGGTAAATTCAGAATTTTCTTGAATTTATCGATTTTATAATTAGCTGTTAGCCCATTTAAGAGTCGCTTGATTAATCAGTTCTATCAAATTGTATATACAATGGATGCCAGAGGCCTAAGGTTAGGTCAAGAAAAAGAAAAAAAATCTTACAAATTCAAGTCACTACTTCTTAATAAGCTGGAATTTCTAAGCCATGGATGAACTACTGCACCCCATATTATTAGAGAACAATAGGGTCAAGGGCTAATGAAAAAGCAATTCAACATATAGGACTATTTAAATAATTAATTTTGGTTGGCATTGTGGTTGATTCACGTGAAGCTGTCAAGCATGATATATTAAAAACTGATCTTCAGTCGGCACCCGTTTCTCTCATTTCAGGCTCATCAATTTATGTGGGGATGAAGAAAACCTAATATAATATTAGTGCTATAATGCTTTGAAGGACTTTTTTTTTGGGGGGGGGGTAATTTCAACCAAACGAACTATCTATAACTAAAGATTATATTTATGAAAGGTTAGTAAAGTAGGTTTATAAAGAGATGAGACAGCAAAATTTAGCTGTGTGTGCAGTTGAGAGCTCATTCAATGAAAGATAATGTCATTTGCTGAATGAAGCTGGTGTGGCACATTTCTTTTTTAAAACCCATAAACATCAAGTCATCTCAAAAGGGGTCCCTAACCTCATGTGAAGCCTTTAAGTGAGGTGTCGGTGAGCCTTTTGAATTTGCTTCCCCTTAATATCATTATATAACAGGCCTTCCTGGTATGCAAATTTGATCAACTCAAGCTATATCTGTAGCAATATTTGCTTATTGCTTCTGGTATATTCTTTGATTTGGGAGGGGGGCAGATATAATATTTTGCTGTTTTGGGGGTAGGGGATTGCTTGGTTCTCAATGCAGATCCTCCCGTTTCGAGGAGGGGCACTTGTGTGCTTCTTGGTTTTGTTGTCGCTGTTTGTTGCCAGTTTTTGCAATGCTGATGGTAAAACAGTCGAGATTGTCGGGGTCGGAGAATGTGCAGATTGTGCAGAGAATAATTTCGAGACTAGCCAGGCATTTTCAGGTATACTGGTATCATGTAGTCGAATCTCAAATTGTCAGGAACCACTACCCATGCATGCAGTTGCACATTGTTCGTGGCATTTTCTTGAGCTTGGCTAGGTTTTAATAAAACGTAGCGAAAGATCTTTAAAACTGTCCTTTTTTATTTTGACCTTCGTTATCATCATTACATTTGAAATTGGTGAAAACAAGAACTAAGTGACAATATTTATGAACAGTCATCAGACAGTCCTCAACAGGGACTACATTATTTAGTACGTACGATGTAGGTTTCTTTTTATCCCTCGACATCAGATCTTAAACCTGTAAAATTTCATTTAGGGTCATTAAAGAGTGTGATCTTACAATTTTGATTCTTATATGCTAATTTGTGTTTCACTTTCCAGGGCTTCGCGTAAACATAGATTGCAAGCCAGAAAATGGGGGGTACTTCAAAACACGGGGCACCGGCGAGCTTGATAAAGAAGGGAATTTTAGAGTATCTCTTCCTGAGGATTTAATTAAAGCTGGGAAATTGAAGGAAGAATGCTATGCGCAGCTTCACAGTGTTTCAGCTGATCCTTGCCCTGCCTATGATGGCATGAAGTCTTCCAAGATAGTTTTCAAGTCGACAAGCGATGAGAAACACAACTTTGGGCTGAAAGGAAAGCTCAGGTTCTCGCCTGTTACATGTGCCTCGGCATTCTTTTGGCCTCACTTTAAGTTCCCTCCGCTGCCCAACCATCCTCCACTGCCTAAGCTTCCACTTCCGCCGTTAAAAGGCTTCCATCATCATTTCCCAGTGTTCCCACCAGTCTACAAGAAGCCTCTTCCACCACCAATCCCAATATACAAGCCGCCACCGGTTCCGGTGTACAAAAAACCATTTCCGCCACCTGTACCAGTCTACAAGCCTCCTCCAGCTCCTGTATACGAAAAGCCACTTCCCCCTCCCGTTCCAATCTACAAACCTCCTCCAGTTCCGGTATACAAGAAGCCACTTCCTCCACCAGTTCCAATCTACAAACCTCCTCCAGTTCCGGTGTACAAGAAGCCAATTCCTCCACCAGTTCCAATCTACATACCTCCTCCAGTTCCGGTATACAAGAAGCCACTTCCTCCACCTGTTCCAATCTACAAACCTCCTCCAGTTCCGGTATACAAGAAACCACCACTTCCTCCTCCAGTTCCGGTGTACGAGAAGCCACTCCCTCCTCCAGTTCCAATCTATAAGCCTCCTCCAGTTCCAGTATACAAGAAACCACCACTTCCTCCACCAGTTCCGGTTTACAAAAAGCCGTGTCCTCCTCCAGTTCCAGTCTATAAGCCTCCAGTATATAAACCTCCCCAGTACCTGTATACAAGAAACCACTTCCACCGCCAGTTCCAGTCTATAAGCCTCCTCCAGTTCCTGTCTACAAGAAACCACTTCCTCCCCCAGTTCCAATCTATAAACCTCCTCCAGTGCCGGTATACAAGAAACCACTCCCTCCTCCGGTTCCCGTGTACAAGAAACCACAGCCTCCGCCAGTTCCAGTCTACACAAAGCCACTTCCGCCACCTGTTCCTATCTACAAGCCCAAACCCCACCCTCCCATTCCTTATAAGCCACTTCCTCCACTTCCAAAGATTCCTCCGTTCCCT
>JAQSVH010000004.1:2392280-2421580 GCA_029448705.1 Adansonia digitata
ACACAACTAAATTACCTGAATAAGGTTAGTATTATTGATTCTGTGCCTTGGTGGTCTCTGTTACTATGAAATATAGTCTTCCTTTTCAATTTCATTAGAGTGAATGGCTTGAAAGTTGAAAAGCATATGTTCTACTTACGCAGTTAGCACAATTCTCTCACACGATATGCTAAATTTTTGCATATCAGGTATGGAAATTTAATCAATTGAATTCCATAATTGAACATATAGATGAAAATCTCCTATTCTAGATCCCAAAACCACTTACAATTTTTAATATTCGTGCTAAGAAATTTATGCACAAAGTGTGGCTTCTTCTAGAGTATCCTCTCTTGAGCTAATTCTGCATTTAATCCATCGTTTTACTGAGTAAAACTAAGGTACAGTTGATATCTTGAACATGGAAAGTACCCTTGTTTTATGCAATCAGGCATAAGTATGTCTATGACCATGGTCCCTCCTTTTTTCTTTCTCATGTCGGGCATAATATTTTTGAAGACATACATCTTTCAAATATAAGGCTGGTTGGCTTTTGTTTGACTGATGTGTATGTGTTTTTGTTGTAGGCTCTGGATACATTCAATGCTGCAATCGTTTCTCCTGTATATTATGTGATGTTCACAACTTTGACCATTATTGCTAGCGTTATCATGTTTAAGGTAAATTATTTAATTCATCTTAGCTACAAGACTACAGGACTGATTACTAATTACGCTTGTAATTTATCCATGACTACTGGACTGATGAGCGCAAATGAGTGCTGTTATCTTGTTCTTTTTACAGGACTGGTCAGGCCAAAATGCGGGCAGTATTGCTTCCGAGATTTGTGGATTCATCACTGTGATTTCTGGAACAATCATACTCCATGTTACAAGAGAACAGGACCCACCTCCTCCAGTAGGTATGTCTAGAACTTACCCTTTCTCCCTCTTTCTTGGGGAGTTAAATATGAGTGGGAGAGGTCGAAACTATAAATTTCATGAGTTGCACCCTTTCTGCTCCTCCTTTTACTTGTTTAAACTTTAAAAGCCAATTCCAGAAAAAAAAAAATTGATATCCTGATGAACAATGACTTTGCTACCAATAATTTTGCACTGATATCATAATCGTTGGTGATTTTATTTTGTTCCAAGTCTGTTAACAGCTTGACTTGAAATGGTAAGAAAGACTGATCTATTGATCTGTATGATATATGAATTCTAGGGCTATGAAAAGTAATATAGAGGAAACACATCTTTCTTAGCATCGTATTGGACTTTCTGTTTAAAACATGTGCCTTTTCGATAATTTAGTGGGTGTACTCCATGGAGGCAGGAGCTAGGGCTACATTCATTGAAAAAGAAGGAGAGCGATTTGGGGGGGGAGGGGAGGAGGTGAGGTTGGGAATTTTGGTGGTTTTCTGGGATTAGCTTCTTGTTTATTTTGGGCTTTGGTCATATATACATCAGGTGACGCATGATGTAATATACTTTTTGATGCCTCTTTGATGAAAGGTCTATTTCCGAAGCTCTGCTGTGTTATGTTCAGTGATCTATAAAGATTTTTTGGAGCATCTCTTCTTTTTTCTTTTTTTTTTTTTTGGGTGCTTTATTGACCCCCATGATATCATGGAAGGGATGGGCTATCCCCATTCCCCAACCCACCATTTCACCGATGTATTGTATCCTTAGATGAGTAAATTGAGTTGTCACTCCCTTGCCTGTGCCTGTGCCTGATAACCATACGTGCTGAAACTTTATATGATGCTTGAACCATTCAGACAATCTTCTATCGAATTGTCTGAGTGTAAATTGAGAATGCAAGCCTGGAGTTGCTTCAACTTTACATGGCAACCTGTTTGAAAGTGCTTCATATTTTACATTGCAGGAACTATGACATGGTATGTTAGTGGCGATTTCATAAAGAGTCCTGAAGATGAACGTTTAATCACTAACCGCTGTCTCGAGGAAGTATTATGAACCATGACCTTTCATTTCTAAGATGAGTGTTCTGATCTCCTTCAATTGGACCAACAACATTGATCTGGATAGAATATATTGGAAAGCAAAGCAAGAAAGTTCCTTTGTTCTCCATACAAAATTTGTGGGTGTCAACAAAAGCCAGAAAAACCGTAGTTTTTGGTGGATAGCTTTTCTTTCCCTGACCCCAATTGGAATCAGTTAAATGCACCATTGAAGCCTCGCACCATTGTCAACTTGGATAGAGGAGTTTGGTGCCGTATCAATTCCCATTTGATCTGACAGTAATCTATCTTATTGATTCCCTTTGGGCCTTTGCGACAACAACAAAGGTAAATTTTAATTCCTGCTGCTTAATCAAATTAAATATGTTTAATTTAAGGCGTAAGGCTTTAGAGTTGCTAGCGTGTAAGCCACGATCTTAATGATTTATTATTATTATTAGTTTAGAATTATTTGTTAACAAATTTCCTTCCTGCTATGCTATGAGTAAAATTGTTTTTTTTTTAATGTTTTTAATTTATTCTCATCTAATGTAAAAATCTGCCAATAATTTTCTTTTGATAGTAAAAGATCAAAACAGAAAATAATTAAAGCAATTCCCAAAATAAAAACTTTTTGTGGGGTATATGCCTTTAAATAACTTTAGCCACAAACAAATACAATAAATGAAAGAAAAATTTTCCACCAATAAAACTTAAAAGACAAAAGGAAAGAATTTGTTATCCAACCCCACAAAATTACAACGTCTTAAGAGCGAAGAAAGTTTTCCCATATCGATAGGGAAAAGGCAAAGACTCAAGATTCTATCTTTTTTTTTTCTCCAGTGTTTATAAATTGATTGCCACCGTCCGATCTAATTCTATCATCTCCTCGTATAAAAGGCCTTTCGCCCCTTCTCTGTCGCTGACATCTAACGCAAACGATCATAACTAAAACCAGAAAACGCAAGCTTTGAAACAGAGCCAAAGAACTCTCCCAAAAACAGCACCATGGCGGCAACTGTCTCATCTGCTTGGGGGAAACCGGGCGCGTGGGCTCTCGACGCGGAAGAGCATGAATCTGAACTCAAGCAACAACATCTAGAGCAACAGAGCCCCAACGATTCTTCCATCGAGAAGCTCGCGGATTTCCCTTCTTTAGCCGCTGCTGCCTCCACCAAGGCCAAGAAAAAGAAAGGACAAACCCTATCTCTGGCCGAATTTACTGCTAAACCGAGTGAGACAACCTGCCTCACTCATGAGGACCTCCTCGCACTCCCCACCGGCCCTCGCCAACGCTCCCATGAGGAGCTCGATCGTAACCGCCTTGGCGGCGGTTTTAAATCCTATGGTTCGAACAAATACAGTTCCACTGGCGATGATTCGTTGAGTAATAGTAGATGGGGTTCCTCTAGGGTTTCGAATAGAGATTCCAATAGAGAAATTGCTCCCTCACGTGCCGATGAGACTGATAATTGGGCTTCGACAAAAAAATCGACTCCCACCGGGAGCGGATTTGGGGCTGGATTTGAGAGGAGAGAGAGAGGAGGGGATGGATTTGAGAGGAGAGAGAGAGGAGGTGGATTTTTTGATTCGCAATCTAAAGCCGATGAAGTGGATAGCTGGGCAGCTAATAAGAATTATAAAAGCGCCAATGACGCACAGCCACGGAGATTTGGTACGGGTTTCGAGAGAAGGAGCAGTTTCGATTCACTCCAATCGAGAGATTCGCCGAGGGATTTGGATAATTGGGGAAAGAAAAAGGAAGAGACTGGCAGTGGTGGGGCGAGGCCAAAACTTGTGCTTCAGCCGCGCACTGTTCCTGTGACCGAAGATGGTAAAAGGGATGTGATTGTGGCTGACAAGCCCAAGGGGGCAAATCCCTTTGGCGAGGCAAGGCCGAGAGAGGAGGTGTTGAAGGAAAAAGGGAAAGATTGGAAGGAGATTGATGAGAAGCTGGAAGCGGTTAAGATTAAAGAGACTGTTCCAGAGAAAGAGAGAGGAGGAAAGGCAAGTTTCGCTAATGGGCGTGCACCGGTGGAAAGAAGCTGGAGGAAGGGTGAGTCTGTTGAGGATGTTGCTGATGATCAACCCAACAGGTTTGTTCAATTAGCTGAAATTTGATTGCTCAGTTAATTTGAGAATATCGCTATATATATATATATTGTTACTGTTTAAGATGTTGAAAGATTGTGGAGGAGCGTGCATTCTTCTCTACGAATCTTGTTGGTTTATATATCAACTGTTTATATACTTCTAGGGCATTCTTTTCTCTCGCATAAGGCTTGATACGTCAAACTTGCTATTTTGGGTTCTTTAATGCTCTTACTCTTGGTGTTTAAAACTCACATTTATCTTAAGAAACAGGATGAAAGCAGCGTACTTTTAGTTTTTTTTGCCTGCCACAATTGCTTTGGACTGTTTACATATATTTGTAGCAAAACTTGAAAGTTATTTCTTTTAGGTTATGAATTCTGGGAAAAGAAATTAACTTATAACTAGCTAAATGGACAAATAACCATGGATCTTTTTCATCTCGCCTGTTTCTTATTTTGTTATATGATTATTGAAATTTATGATTGTTGTACCTATTAGATAAAAAATAATAGCATCTTATGATAATACCTCGGATATACTTAATCTTAATCTTAATTTTTATGTTCAATCTTTATCTTATGATTATATCCCTCTTTTAAATGTTGAACCATTTGTATTCACTCTTATGGAAAATTTTCTCTACTCATTAAGTGTGTTTCACAGCATGACATTGCTAACTCTGATCTTTTTTTCTTTGGGGATCCAGTGCTGTGGAAACGGCTAATGGCCATGTTGCAGAGAATTGAAGATACAGACTGACAAATGTGAAGCATAGGTCCACATTGGGGGAGAAGACACTTTTTTGGATGTCTAATATGTTGTGTCCATGAGACATTTTTGTCTTTTATTGTGACTCTTATTACTGCCAACGCAGTATTTAAACAATTTTGGTGAGCCTTGAATTAGTTGCATTGGCTTGGTCAAAACATGTCTTGTTTGTAGGAGTGTTGCTCCGTTGCCCATGTTATTAGGTGTTATTATTTTTTATTTAGTTTTCTGTTATATTGTGAGCATGAGTTAAGATTATAATTTTTTGAATTGGTGACCAAATAATTTTTTTTTTGTTCATGTCTTCAACGCTTAGTTCTTGGCTAGTGGCCACTCTGGAATATAAGTATAATCTGATGTGTAGCGTGTATGTTTGCATGGGTTTAGGTCGTGGCATCACAACCTTTTCTATTTTTCATTTTTGGTTTTCCCCCATTTTTGTTGGTTGGCATTGTACAACTTGATGATACCCTTGCAAAATGCCTACCTGAAGTTTTGGTTGTAAATTGGAGCTGTAGTGGTGACTTTTATTGCACATGCCTTAATCTAAGTTTGCATGTCGACAGGGAAACCGCGATTAGGTATTATGGCGCTATAATGTTGCTCGCCATTACAGCTTTCCCAGCTAAGCTTTTTGAGTAGTACAAAATACTACGGCTGTACATACCACCCAATTCTTCACATATGTTATGGAATGGTTTCGACCTTTTATATTCTAAATAAATTCGCATGACCCTTGGCGGTTCACTGTCAGGGTCATTGTTCAGATCTTCCTTTCAAGTCATTGTTTTCAACTTTAAAATCTAAGAATTTTCTTCTAATGCTTGTTTATAGGGTGCATTTGATGGCCTCTTCAATAGGTCATATCTAGTAGCTTCCTCGCCTTTAGTCACGATGTCTTCCACGTGTTCTCTTTAAAGCAATATATGTTCCCATAATTTGAAACAGAAGTCTCCAAAACCTCATTAACGTTGGCAAGGCAAGTAACTTTCATGCCGAGACTTCAGGCAGTGGACAAGGTTCAAACGATTCTGGTGCAACTGGTGGCCCCGCCCAAGAAACTTAAAGACTTATCTCGGGGATGTTGAACGTGAGGTTTTTTTGATTTGGATTCTTTTGCTTTCTCGGCCTGCGTAACCCAGCTCATTTCGTTCTGCCCAAAGTCAGATAATCTCGTTCCTGCGCATGTAATTAACATCTACAAGGCCTTATGGACCAACAGAACCTATGGGTTCTCGCCCACCTTTCAGGCTAGCTAGTAACAAGAACACCTTGGCAAACCGCAAACAAAAATTAATGAGCCACATATTCATGATTTAAGCCCAAATTTAGAGATAGGCTGATAGGCCTCTCTGTTGCTCTAGACAGATTGGTTGACAGTATTCAATTTTGATTGGGTCGAAGCAACATACATTATAAACTTACTCAACGAAAAGAGAGGTTACAATATTTAATTAATTAATTTTTTTTAATACTGCTTGAACACTTGTGTGCTTGGTTGGTTAAATTGGATCTCTATAAGATAAAGATAATAAAATCATTTATAAAACCATGACATGAATCACGTTATGAATTCATAATTACTTAAATCATATTTTTTACTAGTAATTTTATTTTTCTTAAAAATAAAATAAAGAATGAAATCAATGGACGCAAATCAACGTTGACGTGAACTTTTGGCTGTTTTGCCAATTTAATTAAAGAAAGATTTGCAAGGATTTGGTGACAAAGAAAAGAATATATTCTATCAATTCATGACTGCAAAAAAATTATCATCATCGTCATCGAAGACAGATCAGAGATAGAGAAAATCTTCAAATTTAAATTATTATAAACCTCAATGAAGTAAAGGATTGAATTAAGGATATGAACTTGGTTATTTGATTCATAATCATCATGTACGCACATTAGTTCTAAGGCTGGGAAGGGGAGAGACAATGGAAAGAAGTTTGATATTGACTTGGCTTCTTTTATTTCTATGCGCTGCCAAGGCGCCAGAATGTTGCCATTGTTACTACTCCCTGGCCAAGCCATATGTTCCTGCCGTAGAGAAGGTTACCAAACTCCACTTCTTTTTACACGACACTGTCAGCGGCAAAAACCCTTCTGCTGTCATAGTAGCCCGACCCAGCATTACGACCTCCTTAAACAACACACCGGCACCATTCGGAAGCGTGTTTGTCACGGATGATCCCATCACCGTCGGCCCTGATCCAGAGTCGGAGGTTATTGGAAATGCTCGAGGCCTCCCGAGTGTCAGCCGGCCAAGAAGTACTAACCCTGGTGGTTTACATGGATTTCGGGTTTATCCAGGGTGTGTTCAACGGGAGCTCTATCGTCATGTTCTCTAGGGATCCGATTGCGCTGAAGGAGCGTGAAGTTGCTGTTGTTGGAGGAAGGGGAAAGTTCAAGATGACCAAAGGGTTTGCACTGCTAAAGACTTACAGGGCAAATTTCACTACTGGTGATGCCATTGTTGAGTGTAATGTGACCGTCATCCATTACTAAGATAACTTTGTTTTGAGTTCACAGTAAGTGTTGTATTTGCACCATCATTTACCAGGCGTTGGTAGATTGCCCGGGCTAAGCCGATTCATCCACCTTGGTTTCGATTGCTGGCGAACGGAGATTGTTCCCCCTATTGTCAACTGATCAATCTCTCCTGTATCATTACTTGTTCCAATAAAGGATATCCTAAACTTTAATTAAGAGAAACAAAGGATTATTACACCATTATTTCATCTAATGCTGTAGTCTAATCGTTCATTGTAGAGTCAACTTTCATGGTTACGTAAACATTATGCAAAGTAGTTACAATATCTATTACGTTAAATTTTTTAATATTTTGATTGAAGACTTGTGTGTTGTGTGTTCTGTTTGTTTGTAATTGGTATGCTAAATTAAATCTACATATTAATTCAGAGATTTCAATTTCAAGTATAATGTTTCATTTCAAAAGGACAGAGAAAGTAAACAAGATCTTAATTTGTCATATATGTCCAATGATATAATCTAAATCTATATATATAGTCTTTCTGTACATAATTGCCCTATTTAAAAATCACAATCAAATTCTCTTTACACAATTTATAACTAAATCACAACTAAGAATTTCGGGAATTCCCAAATCGTTTTCGTCATAAATAGTAACAATATCAGATGATTTCAATATTCAGTACCATTTTATTTTAGCCCTACTGGTATAATAAGAAGTACTAAACGAAATATTATTACGGTAAAATATAGTGAAAAAAGTGTACATAGGTTTAGCTTAGCCCACTTAATAAGGCAAATATATTATATTTTGATTGCCATTATTTCAGCCTACTGCAACAAATTAAATTAGGTAGTTAATGTATACTCAACGTCCCAATTGTATGCGTATAGCCGACCAGACTATTGAATTATTGGCTCTGTTTTGGTAAAAGAAGTTGGGGACGACCCTGGAGAGCTGGAGACATCGATTTCATTCATTCACATTAAGGCATAGACATTTGGAGATAACAGAGAAGTAGGTGGCATATATTATATTGACTATTACCATTTCATTTTGAAAAACAAAGAACTTTCCTCAGCTACTCATATTCCAATTTGCTCATTTGGTTGAACTAACTTAAATTTGCAGAAAATCAAGCAAATGAGCTGTTCACTTTTTCGTTTCTCCTCCCATTGAAAGTTTAAACAAATGTTTACTATAATCAAGGAAAGGATTTTGAACATGAGATAACCTCTTTTGAAAATAAAGTAACTTCTTTTGAGTAGGTATGATATAATATCTATTATGAAACTACTAGTATTATTTCGAAAGACAAACCTTTTCTATGATGATATTCATCCAGCAAAATTAACTGCAAATGAAAAAATGTCTCAAGGGTTAGTAAATAAAAAATGTAGATAAATCGACTAATTAAATTCATGTTTTTATGCTCGATCCCTAATTAGAATAGAGGTAAACGCCTATGAAAAGATTGCTTCAAAGCAGGCCCTAGATAAATCCAATACTCCAAGATACATATGGGCCACAGTCCCACCGCCATGGCATGACAAATACGAGGACCATGCTACTTTTTTTGACAATAGGTGTACCCATTAAAGTAGGGGAATTAAATTTTCTCTCCTTTTCTTGCAGTTAAACTACCTTTGAATCCTTTTCTTTTGGCCTATAAAAGATCTTGTAAAGTGACAGATTGTTCAAAGTAAAGTTTGTCTAGCTACTTCTATTTTTTTTGGCTTGAAAGATCATTTGGCTCAAAGATTTCTTAGAGATTGGCTCAAACCTGTGCTACACGGGGAGAAAAACAAGTGAAGATGGGCAAGCTAGGCGGCAATGGCATTCTATTGGTGATCATCTCCCTAATTGCGGCGGTGCCATTGGCTCAAAGCTTCCGAGTAGAGAGTTGGGCCTCAAAGCTCGATACCAAGAAAGAGACGGTAACCAATCTTCAATTTTACTTCCATGACACTGTCAGTGGTAAGAACCCAAGTGCCATTAGGGTGGCTCAAGCTGCCGACACTGAAAAATCCCCTACTCTTTTTGGAGCCTTGTTAATGGCGGATGATCCACTGACCGAGACGCCTGATCCGAATTCCAAGCAGGTCGGCCGAGCCCAGGGGATTTACGGATCAGCTTGTCAGGAAGAGTTAGGCCTAATCATGGCCATGAGCTTCAGCTTCACGGATGGGATGTACAATGGTAGCTCTATAAGCATTCTCGGCAAGAATTCAGCCCTAAATCCCGTTCGTGAGATGCCCATTGTGGGTGGAACCGGCCTTTTCCGGCTGGCACGAGGATATGCGCTCGCCAAAACGCATTGGTTCGATGCAACCGGTGATGCTATAGTTGGCTACAATGTTACCATCATTCACTAGGATTAACATACATTTACGTACGTCATTTGCCTTCTCTTTTGTTTTATCGTCAGAATTGCTGTATTTTGATCTTCGCCTCTTGAATAATGTACTATTTTACAATCTATATTTTATTAATGTACTAGCGTTTTAATGCATTACAGTAATCGGTAACCTAGTTATGGATTTCCGTATCAAATGTTAATGCCGTTCAACATTACATTTGCCAGAAATAAACTACGCTTCCTTTCATCGTACTTTGCTGACACTAATGCCTTGAAATTCCGACCACATCATTGCGAATAAATTCCCTTAAATAAGGCAAGAAATGTATATATCAACTTAGGTCTAATAATAAATCGATATCTTGGTGAGATTTATCTCTAACCAAACTCTCGAATGAAGCCTTAAATTGTGGGACAGTCGGCCTTGATTTGTGCTGGCTTTATAAGTTTTGTTATTAATTAAAAAAAAAAAAAGTAAAACCCACAGAAGAAAAGAGTGCAGACAATTGGTAATGGCAAAAAGTGACAGCTTTTATGGACTGCAATGATTCATGATAAAGACGCCTTTAATTTTCACTTTGTTTTTGCTTGTTTGATTTCATAGGTAACGTGTTCATACCTGCCAGGTTAGAGTCAACATAGTCATTTCAAATTCCTCAAAACCAAATTATGATAACTTGATTTAATCTCCATGGAATTTTCCAACGGTTGCAATTGACACACAAATTCTTCTCGTGAACCATATAGTAAATAAATAAATAAAGTACTGACAGTTGAACGTGAAATTCAATCACTTCTCCAACGGGTCAAACTAAGTAGGTGGTAGATTTTGCTACAAGGAGTTGAAAATTGGAAAGGCAGCAGCAAAGAAAGAGTTTTTTCAGGGTTCAAACTTTAAACCACGCAATTTAGTCACATATTTTTAAAACTGCACGGATTAATAATTTTTTGGTAATCGAAATCATACAATAATAGTGTTCAAAATCTCTCAGTTAGAGAAACCCAAACTGGATTTGAGGTCACTCAAGTACTTAGCAATGTATAAGATAAGATTATGGGTGACCCTTAGAAGAAAAGGTCAAATTAATTAAGCTAGTTGATCCCACTTCGCCAAAATACGTATCGATTGCCAATTATTCTAGATTTTTATCAAAAATTTCATGCAGTTTTATGAAACATTGACTCATTTAACAGATCTGAACACAGGATCCAGAAACTTGTTATATTAAGATTAAAGAATTGAAAACAAGCTTAGCTTTCTGGAGAGCTTTTTGGGTTAACGTTTGCCATGCATATATGTGGACAATCGGGTTACAAAATGGTATGTAAAATACTAACCTATGCCATGAAATTGAAACTTACAAAGACATTAACAAATCAAATCCAACATAAGTTTTCAAATAGTGCAGAAGTTTATTGATTACGCTTAAGAGGGCATATCCTAAGTTACGTTTCTCGAGTGCATGCACGAAGAAGGCCTAGCTAAGGGTCTTGTTTGGCAATACTATATTATATATATATATATATATATATAGCATTTGCAACTATTATTGACAAATGACAAGGCATAAATCTTATGAGAGCTCTTCAAGGTGCATATCACTCAACTTTCAGCCCAAAAAAAGCATGATTTCATTAGAGATTATAAATCCCGAGATATAACAAAAAAAACCTTAATTCAAAATATCTAACAAAGAAACTACAATCACTATAATCCGCGAAGATATTGTTGAAATTAAAAAAGAACAAAAAAAAAAAATTATAGATATTTCAGCACCTTACTTGCTTCAACTCATTCTTTAAGACCACTGTGAGAGAGATGGCCATTTTAAAAATTTGTCCTACCACCGCATAGTTGCTATAGCTCATGTAATCTAGTTTTCATCATTGTCCATACTGCATTTGTTGGGGATAATCAAGTAACTTTTTCACCAGTGGAAGCAGAGCAACCAAAGAGAGCTGAAGCTGTTCCGAGCTATTTATTCGCATACTGACTTGTCCTGCACCTCTGTTATTCAAATTGGCACGGGCTATTAAGTTTGTAGACCGTCCAACAGGGACCTGTGACTGTATATTGCATCCAATGGCGAGATCTCCATGCCAATCCATGACAGAGAGCCCAAGTGTGGACAAGGAGCGACCCAGAGGGTAATCTTTATCCCTCAATTGTGCTTCCAAACTGCCGCCATAAGCAATATCACCACGAGCAGTCATAGCACCCCCTGTCATGACTACCTGGAACCGCTTGTTAGCAATCACTTTGTCTTCAACTTTCACTCCAGCAGATAATGCATCGCCTAAGAGTGTAACTGAGATGCCAGCCGTTGCCTTATTTTTCCTGAAATTACTAAACCTTGTCTCACTGCGCAAAGTGTAGGCCAAGTCCTTTCCAACAGTCTGCATATCAAAACCTAATGAAGTTGCTTTACCTTCCCCATGCTTTAAAGAACTGGCTAGTTCCATTTGGACGTTGGCATCCTTTTTGTCCTTAGTAATCTGGCCCGAAAATGAGATAGGAAATTTATCTTTTGCAACGAACAATCTCTCAACATTAATACCTTCATAACCAACATCATGATCCCAGCCGTGAGTATCTAGAACAGGCCTCACAAGCCACGGGTTGGAGGAATCAAGGTAACGATACCGATGAGTAGGATTATCGGAATCAAAAGACACAGGCAAGGCCAAATCAGGCATGGGAACCGGAACAGAGGAAGCACCACTACTTTCTTCTTCTGCATTTTCACCATGCTCACTTGGCAGATCCTTAGCTGCTTCAGCCATTTTCTCCATCATCTTTCGCTGCTTTTTCTCTTCCTTCAGTTGCTTTTTCATAAAAAGTTTTTCTCTATATTCTAATTCATCAAAATATGCCTTCTTTTGAGCTTTACTAAGCTTTGCTATCTGTGCTTTCGTCAACCGCTTGAAAGGTGGTAGCTCATCATATTCTGATTCATCCTCAGAGTCTGAGGATTCATCCAAGTCATCATCTAAACCATCTCCATCACCATACTGCTCTTCAGGCAGCTTAACTTGTGGTCTTGATTGAAGAAGAGATGAAAGAAGGAAAGGTAAAGGAGGTGTTCTTGTTCGAGTAGCAAAAGGCTTTCCTGGAGGAGTATCTTGCAACTTCAAAAGTGTGTTCGCTTCAGCCAGAATTTTAGATGCAAAGGAAAGCAACAACAAATGAGGTTTCCAAACCTGACCATTCGGCAAAACTCTCTGGCCTGCCCTATTTGTTCTACAGGCAGAATGGTTCTCCACTAACGAGACAGGATTCATGAGCCGCATATCCCCAGCTGCCTGACGAATAGCCTGTTGGACAACATGAGAACGTTGAGTGACAAACATGTCATAACTAGAAGCAGTACCATTTGGGCCATCCGGTGGAGCAGAAGCCGCATGTGTCAGAACCACAATTGCATTAAACCATATAGATGGTCCAAAGATCTCAGTGATGGTGCGCAAGAGAGGCATATCACCAAAATCCCTGGTTTGCATGTCCAACCTATCAAGGTACAACACAATATCTGGAGGTGTTTTCTTAATGAAACGCTTGACAGAGTGAAGGATCTTCCCATTCTGGTGTTGGTCAGACCACGACGGCAGAAGGCCAGGTGTGTCAATTACACGTACCTTAATCCCATGCACAGTACCCACGACATCCTGAACCTTCTTTGTACCTGTCTGGAAAGCATCAGTTCCAAACTTAACTTCATCAAATATTGAATTAATAGTAGCACTTTTACCAACTCCTGTCTTCCCAAGGACCATAATTGTACAAGAGAAATCAAGAGGTTCATTCCCAGATGCCTCAAGCTGTTCCGCCATGGCACTTGCACGGTCAAAGCTGAATGCACCAACACGACCCCCATTTCTACCCCGTAGCTGCTCCGCTAATCCTAGTCTGTACAAAACCTGTGCCACAACGACATTATGGGGAGTCTGCCCAAGCCTGTGTGCAAGCCGCAAAAACTTAACTCTAATCAACTGAAGCTTTTCGCGAGTCTCATCACTCTCCTCAGCCTCCCCATTTGCAGAGTCTTCAATCTGTTGTGCCTGTACCTGAGTTATGGTGCCATTTACACGAGGTTGTTGCACCATCCTAGAGGCAGGCTCCAACAGTGGAGCAGCACGCCCAAGGCCAGCAGGACGAGAAGTGGTGGTAGCAGAATTTGTAGATTTTACAGATGATGAAGGCACTGCAGCAGGTAGAACTTCACGTTCTCTAATTACCGGGATGCTTTGCTTCAGCTCCTGCCCTATATCTGCTTTCTTTCCAGACTTTTCAGCATTTGCAGACAAAGAAGATCCTGGAGCATGTTGAACTTCCTGCTCTCTTCTCACTTCAGTGCTTTGCCTATCTTTCTGATCATTCTCTGCTTTCTGTTCAGATTCTTCATTCCCATTAGGAATATCTTGAACTTTATCCACCATTTCATCAGGAAGCTGAGACTGAAAACCGTTGTAAACATCAGTTCTCAAATCAGTTTTAACAGCCTCAATCTTCTCATTCTTCTCACCTCTAAACTTTTCTGAAGAAGATAAGTTTCCAAATTCAGGAGCAACTGTCCCTTCCATAGATGTACTCATCTCAGGCAGCTTATCTTTCAGTTCAGCAATCTCATCATTATACTTTATGTTCCTGGCATCTGATGGATCTTTTACTTCTCCATTCCTGTTGTCTTCCACCTCGACAGCAGCCAAAGCCTTCCTTGCTTTTCCACCCTCATCTCCACCATCCAATGAATCAAGATCAGCTGTGGCACTTTTTACTTCCGTCCTCTCTTTTCCCATATCTCCTTTATCAAAATTAGTTGACTTGTCATTCAATGCTTCAACTTCATCATCTTGAACCTTGAAACCAGTGCCAGCTGAATTATCATCAGATTCGTTGGCCTTTTTGTCTTGATAATCGGTAGCCAATGCATCCTCCCTTGATTCATCACCCTTACCCTCTTGATGCAAAATCTCCAAATTCGGTTCCTTTTTTACGTCCTCCTCCACCTCATAAACCTCCAAAGTTTCCAATTTTCCGTCTGCTAACGTGCCATCTAAATATAACTTATCAACATCTCCATCTACAGGCTTCTCAGTTAATTTATCAGATTTCATATTTCCTTCATCCTCATCCCTTGAGACTTCTTCTCCTCCAGTACCACTGATTTCAGGTACCTCCTTTCCATCATTCAATTCATCAGTCCCTGCTCCTATTTTAGTCCCTCCCTCATCAATCTTATCAAATGGCGCACCACCACTAACACTCTTCCAACCCAACAGTTCCTCCACTTTCAGCGCATCCACTGGCACTCCCACACCCTCCTGAGGTCCAACCTCACTTGGAACCACATCCACCTGAGGCCCCACCTCACTCAGAAGAGCATACTCCTGAGGTCTAAGCTCACTTGGAACCCCAATAGCCTCTCCCAAGGTCTCAGCTTCAGGTTCTACATTTGTATCCTCCTGAACTTCCTCCAAATTAGAGTCACCCATTATCTCACCATTTCCAATTGCATCAGCAACTCCACTGCTTTCCCCCCCTTCAAAACCTTCTGTCTGTTCCTGCAAATGCTCCTGTGTTCCAATTGCCTCCTCAAAAACCTCATCTTCTACATCCTTCGTTTCATTGGAACCTCCACCAACCCTCTCCTCCACCTTCGCATTGGCAACGCTTTCTCCCACAATCTTGTTGTCTACCACAACAGAATCATCAACCATTCCTACCCCATTTTCCATTTTCAAAAATGTTGCTTCAAAAGCCTAAATTCACCAAAACCATCAAAAACCGATTATAGCCAACATCTCAATGATGAAAAATCAAGCACCCAAAACATGAAAACAATCAATTAAAAACATACCCACAAAACAAAAATCCCTCCTCGCCTAAAATCCAATATTAATATACATGTGAAAATCAAAAAAAATAAAAATAAAAAGATCTTTCCATTTCCTTGCCATCAAAACATCATTTTTCCAAAAAAATCAGATCCTAAGTCGTACTAAAGTTCTCTTTATTAGGGTTTTCCACTTTTTTGCAGAAGGGATAAAATATAAAATATAAAAATATATATATATAAAATAAACAGACATTAGTAATATAAAAGAGAAAGGTTACCTGGTCTTTTTGATGCTACAGGGATTTTTAGACAGATGAAGGAAGAAAAAGGTGTCTCTGGGTTTTTGCAGAATAATTGAGAGGCAGATTAGAGAGAGAAAGGATCTTTGATTACATGTGCTTTACTTTCCTAAGCTTTCATATATCTACTAAAACTGCTTTGGTCTTTGCCCTTTGGATTTAGAAGAAGAAAGAAGGATAAGAGGGGTAATCAACGGACAAAAATGGGTGTGGGGTGTGTGATCAAACGGTGGAAGATGGTTCATTGGTATCATCGTTGAAGACGCCGAATCAAGGTGACGTGGACATATAAAAAGTGGCAAATGGCAGAAGGGAAAGGCAAGGAGAGTATGTCACGTGATCATAACCCTGAGGTGAGAGCGAGATAAAGGGTGCCTTTGTGGGCCGTCCAATCTTTTCCCTGATTGCATGGTTTGATTGTGCCCACCCAACCTTCTTCTAATCTTTAATCATCCTCATCAACCCAACTCAATAGATAAGTTGAGATTGGTTAGTAAATGACTACTTCTCCTAGACTAGTAGTACGAGGTAGCGGTAGTACACCCCACGCCCCCCCCCCCCAACCTTTTCACTATTTTTATCCAAAACCTTCTCGTGCTTGACACGATGGATCGTTGATTTTCACTTCCTTGTTTTGAGATTTGGAAAAAGTGTTGACCTTTGGAATAGTTCAATCCTAATCCTTTCCACCAGTTTTCTTGAGTAAAATGTTTTACGGATTTTTTAGTCGTATAAATACAAACAGAATTCATATTATTAAATATTTTAAAATTAAAATTATACATATAAATGCAATATATATATATATATCAAATATATTATTTAAACATATCATATTATTTTATATTATCAAACATGTCGATGTCATATTTGAGCTAAAATTATGACAAGTGATGGGATTGAATGCTGTTGGGCCTTACATGAGGATCGAGGAGCATGTATTATATATCATCCAAATCCAATGCATTTGGACTTTGGGGTTGTGGGACTGCTATATTGGTGGACTTGACCTGCTGCTATTGGAACGAATTAGGTTGGGAAATATAGGGATCTTAATCAACTCTACCCTGCATGAATCACATCATGCCCAATTAATTCCACGTTTTAGGAACATCACTTAAAATTTTTTTTTCTCTTGAACCAAATATGCAAATTGAATTCTTTTCACAAAGTTATATGTAAATATTCTCATTTACAAATTCTGCAATCAAAATCTGCATCCCATTTCATGATTCAAACAAGGAAAAAAAATTCATAATTAATAATAATCGTGATTGATTTATTTATATCTTCATAGAATTAGATTGGTAATTTCCTGTGGGGTGGATCCTCTGTGTATGCTCACAATCATTTGGTGAGTTGGGACAAAGTTTGCTGCTCAAAATTCAGAGGTGAGCTGGGACTAAGAAAATCACGCTATAGTAACATTGCAATGCTCGCAAAATCTGGTTGGAAGTTACATTTGAGACATAAGGTTTTTTCGGTGAAATATCTTCTGTAGAAAATATTTGAATAATGTGCAGTTCATGGATGCAACGTCCAAACCGACTGCGTCTTCTACGTGGCGTGGATTATTAAAGACAGAAGATTGTATAAAGCAAGGATGTAAGTGGAAAATTGGTGATGGACGTCAAGTTAATTTTTGGAGAGATTGGTGGGTTCGAAGTAAACCATTAATAAACTCCATCTTGGATACATCTTTGATCGAACCCATGCAACAAAAAGTGGCAGACTTTACCGGTGAGACAGGAGGGTGGAAATTGTATTTATTGTACGGTCTGCTTCTTGTTTCGAGGATAGAAGAAATCAAAGCAGTCCCCATTGCGACTCAGATAAAACTGAATGATGTTTGTTATTGGGGTCTTGAATGTTCAGGGCGGTTTTCAGTTTCTTTTGCAAATGGAAAAATTGCTTGTTCTAATCTAGAAGTGAAGGGTGAAGATAATTTAGACTGGGTTTGGCATCTGAGATGTCCCGAGCATATTCAGTTCTTTGTGTGGCTAGCATCTTTATATAAGCTAAATACTAATCAGGTAAGCGGTCGCAGACATACGAGTTCTAATATCTCTTGTCAATGCTATGGTGAATGTGTGGAATCTATTGATCATGTATTGAGAAATTGCAATTTAGGGAAAGAGATTTGGATGCAATTGAGAGTGAATGTAAGACAACCAAATTTTTTCAACTCTCAACTCAAATTCTGGTTAAAAAATAATTGTATGTCTGTTGTGGCGGCAAATCTCCAAGTTCCATGGGGAGTTTTCTTTGTCAAGTTGTTATGGGGGCTTTGAAAACGTAGAAACAAGGCAATTTTTCAAGACATAAAGACGACAGCTTGTCAGGTGGTTATATATGCTAGAGATTTTGCGAGGAATATACTTACTGCTATGAGTGGACTGACTACTCGAATATCTCAAGGACTGAATGCATTCATATTGAACACTGATGGCTCTATAAAATGCAACACGAGCAGAGCTTCTGCAGGGCTTTAATTAGGGACGAAAATGGGGAGTAGGTTGTGGGGTTTTTATTATATAGCAACTTAACTAATAGTCTGCAAGCAGAACTCCGGGGAATTAGAGACGGTCTACGATTGGCAAAAATACTCGGTATTTAAAAGCTCATTGTGGAACTTGACGCTGCTGTGGTTGTTCACTTTTTAAATCGAAATTTGGATGAGTATAATCCTTTTGGAACAATGATAAGTTATTGTTGTGATATTATTAAGGAAGGGTGGATCATTAAGATTAGACAAATCTTTGGAAAAAGAAATCGTTGTGTCGACCATTTAAGTAATATGGCTCGAAAACCAGTTTATGACTTATGACATTACTCGACAGTCCTCCGAATAGCATTATCGCTTTGTTGCAAGCTAATCCTTGTGATAAGGGTATTATTAGAATGCAGTTTTTATTTTAGTCATCGTGTACCCAAAAAAAAGTCAATAATTGAGAAGGAAAAAATGAGCACGTGGAATTATTTAAAAAAAAAAAAAACATGTGACCTACGGGATAACTCGGGTTTCGTTTTTGGTTCGACAGAATCCGAGCTTCGCCCCACTAGGAAATAGGGATACAAATGGACCCATAACCCTAAATCTGCCACGTCAAACCAACAGCCGCGCCATTCACTGCAACCGGCAATGCCTCGTCGGAGCTAAGCTGACATGAAGAACAAAAAAAGCACTTTTTTCTTTTTCGAATTCTCACATGGTCTCTCTCTCCAATGCCCTCACTCTCCCCCCCACTTCGTCCGGATCCCAGAAACCGCTTCTCTCAAAAACCTCCATGCCTTGTAAAATCCTTTCTCAATCTTGCTTCTCGAGGCCACCTTTCTCAAGCAATCTCTTCTCTCGAGCTCTTAACAAGAAAGGGTATTCGCTTACCCTCTCAAACTCTTGCTTCTTTCTTACAACAATGCGCAAAATCCAAGTCTCTCAAAGATGGCAAATTTCTACACCTTCATTTAAAGCTAACCGGTCACAAAAGACCCAACACTTTTTTATCCAATCATTTGATCAATATGTATTCTAATTGCGGTGATTATATCGGCGCTCGCAAAGTGTTCGATAAAATGGGTGCTAGAAATTTGTATTCTTTTAATAATATGTTATCTGGATATGCGAAATTGGGCATGATAAAGCCTGCTAGGAAGTTGTTCGATCAAATGCCGGAAAGAGATGTCGTTTCGTGGAACACGATGGTTATTGCTTATGCGCAAAGAGGGTTTTTCGAGCAAGCGCTGAGATTTTATAAGGAGTTAAGGAATTTGTGTATTGGATACAATGAATTTAGTTTTGCTGGTGTTTTGACTGTTTGTGTTAAGTCGAGGGAATTGCTACTTACTAGGCAGGTTCATGGGCAGGTTTTCGTTTCTGGGTTTTTGTCAAATTTGGTGCTTTCGAGCTCTGTTATTGATAGTTACGTGAAATGTGGGATGATGGGGGAGGCTAGGAGGCTTTTTGATGAGATGAAAGTGAGAGATGTTCTTGTTTGGACGACTTTAGTTTCGGGGTATGCTCAATGGGGAGATATGGAATCAGCTAATGATTTGTTTGATAATATGCCTGAGAAAAATCCGGTTTCATGGACTGCTTTGATTTCGGGTTGTGTTAGAAATGGTATGGGGAATACGGCACTTGATTTGTTTACAAGGATGATGGTGTGTGGAGTTAGACCTGATCAGTTTACCTTTAGTAGTTGCCTTTGCGCTTGTGCTAGTGTAGCTTCACTTACACATGGTAAACAAATACATGCCTGTTTGATACGAACTAATTTTAGGCCAAACATGATAGTCATCAGTTCACTCATTGATATGTATTCAAAATGTGGCAGTCTCAAAGTTGGCAAACAGATTTTTGATCTTACAAGTAATAAGCTGGATCCTGTATTGTGGAATACCATGATTTCTGCATTGGCACAGCACGGACACGGTGAAGAGGCAGTTAAAATGTTTGACGAAATGGTAAAACAAGGAGCGAAGCCAGATCGGACCACTTTTGTTGTTATTGTCAATGCATGTAGCCACTCTGGTCTTGTTCAGGAAGGGCTTAGGTATTTTGAATCCATTTCTTCTGACCATGGCATAATTCCTGATCAACAGCATTATGCATGTTTAATTGATCTCTTGGGTCGAGCTGGTTGTTTCGACCAGTTGATGAATCATCTGGAGAAGATGCCATGTAACCCTGATAGCCGGGTTTGGAATGCATTACTTGGTGTTTCTAGAATCCATGGAAATATAGAATTGGGAAGAAAAGCAGCTGAACAACTTATTGAGTTGGAGCCTCAGTCTTCTGCAGCATATGTATTGCTTTCAAGTATATATGGGGCACTTGGGAAGTGGGAATCTGTTGAGAAGGTGAGACACCTTATGACTACGAGACAAGTTAGGAAAGAGGTAGCTCTAAGTTGGATAGAACTTGAAAACAAAGTGCATGCTTTCACTGTATCAGATAACTTGCACCCTTTGACAGAAGCAATATACTCGACCTTGGATCAGTTAACTGGTCAGATGGATGAAGATGTTTCATTGTTTGAGTTTGAAAGTAGAAGTTAGCCATTTTCATCTTTTCTGGGTTTTTTTCTAGGGGACCCGCATCTTGGATTCGGTTTTTTTGTTGTATCATTTTTTTCTTTCACCCCTCTCGTATTGTTGGCAATTCTAGCATCAGAGGTTTAACCGTGTTTAGATTCTGTAGGGTTGAATGTTTAAGAATTCATACATAATGTTGAGGTTTTTGCTCCAAATGTTTAGATTGTTCAGTACTGGCAAGATATTATGCTTCCTTATAGGCCATTGTTTCAGTCAAATATTACTTGAATAAAAATTGGTAACTTTGAAGTGCTGGCTTCAAAGTTCTACGCATCTTTTTGTTTCTAACAAATTGAACGGGCCTCATGCAATTCATCTGATGGGCAGAGCTTAAAAGCAAGTGCTTTCGGAGGGATGGGCTTACTGAGGATTTCCTTTGTTTCTCCTTGTTTTTCCAAAATATTGGATGGTCCATTACCATCCCATTACCATATAACTGCAGGTCCGGAGCCATGAACATGATAATAATTATGTTATCTATCTATATTAAGTGGATGAGAAATCATCACTCATTTACTTTGTCTTATCAGGCTCTCCAAATAATTGATTTCAAATAATCAATAATTGTAGCTTTTGATGCACCCATGGTTTTGCAGAAGTGTGAGTTGCTGTTTTACCAAATTTTAGTTCTTATAATCTAATTATGTTCAGGCACAGTGAAACTTAAAATCGCCATGCAGAGCAGATATTCACAGGATAAAATTCCCATACTGCCTTTAGATATTTTAGTGCATCTCTTTTTGTCATTTCTTGCTAATAAATTTTGTTGGCTCTTTGTGATGTAAATATCATTCTTTTTCACATTCCCTGACATGGTTTATATCATGAGACTTAAGACCCTTTGTTATGAAAGTCAGACAAGCTCAATTAACTGCAGGATTAACTCTTGAGCACTTGTGGAAGCCTGGTTTATTCTCTTTTTACCTGTTTCCCTTTTTGATTTCTTCATACCTGTTGATTCATTGGACCTATAGCTCCTTAGCACTCATGAAAAATCTCGTCTTTAATTGTCTTGTTATTCATTGTAGCAAATTAGCCATCACCAATTGACATTCTATAATCATGGACGCTTAATCTACAGATCATCTCTGCACATGGTAGGCCCCTGGATCTTCATTAATTGTGTGCCCCACGTTATTCAATTAAGCTATGTAATCTCCCATTGGGACCATCTTTCTTGGAGCTCCAACGGCCATCCAGCTCATTCGTTGCTTGTTTCAGGTTCTTTACTCAGGCAGGCTGGTCATTTTGGACCATAACCTTTTTTATTATCTTAATTCGTGTTAGTTTGAATTTAAAAAAAAAATTGATGTCAAACAATGGAAATGTTGGATCCTTTGGACAGGAAGGAGATATTTCCAGATGAAAGGGGCCAAGCCAACTAATGACGGCATATTCTATGGATATTGATCATTGAAGAGCGAATTGATTAAAGCTCAAGTTCTGATTAGCAAACATTTTGATTAATAGGAAAGCATTAAAAAATTTGGTGCTCTCGCTTTCTGAAATGGTTGAACCAGAAATGGAATATGGACGACTGGGATTGGCTTTTCAGTGGATAGAACTTTGGTTTCTATTGCCAAGTGCCTTCCCATTTGGCCCCACTGATCACCAGCCAGCATTTAACTCGTGGATTTAGCAAAAATCAAAAGGATTGAAAAATATTAAAAAAATCCAACCAAAGTTTAGAAAATGTTGGACAGCCACACAGTTGGACGAATCCAAGGATATAAAATCGATTCAACTCTCTATCAATAATGCAACCAACAATCAAAGCGGCCCACCAGACTAAGATAGCTTTCACGTCCTGTTTCACACCAAATTATTTCGATAAACTGAGAGCAAAAAACATGTAGAAGATGTTGGCTAGCTGTCTCTTTATTACTTGTATTTTCTACAAGAGGGTCGACCCTACATGAACACTATCTGACTTTATAATGCCATATATTCAACCCATAAAAGGGCAGCTTTTAAATTACACTGCTTGAAACAGAAGGAAAACAAGGGAAATAACAAGAAGAAGAGGAGGAAGGATTTGGAGGGATTCAGCAAAATCTCCTTTTTTTTTTCTTCTTCTCTGATTGAAAAATGGGTTCTCAGGTCTCTAAACAGATGGAACGACGAAAGGCAATCTCGACTGAAAAGAAAACGCTTTCTGACCTTTATGGAAGTTGCGGGGAAACGTTTCCTGGAGGCGACTACCGTCCTGCTGATAGGAAGAATTGGATGGCTGGCCTTGGTCCGGAGAAAGTTCACATTAACAAGATTGTATGGCCTGGAACTCATGATTCAGCTACCAACAAGATTGGAATTCCGTGTATCACTCGCCCTTTTGCGCAATGCCAGTCTTTGTCCATCTACCAACAGCTTGTTAAAGGCACCAGAGTTTTGGATGTTCGAGTTAATGAAAATCGTCGTGTCTGTCATGGAATCCTGTCCACTTACAGCGTCGATGTTGTCATCAATGATATCAAGAAGTTCCTTTCAGAGACACAGTCGGAGATCATAATTCTTGAGATCCGCACTGAATTTGGGCACCAGGATCCCCCAGATTTTGAGAAGTACTTGGAGGAAAAACTTGGGGAGTTCCTGATCCACCAGGATGACCACGTCTTCGGCAAAACAATTGCTGAATTGTTGCCAAAGAGAATTATCTGTGTCTGGAAACCAAGCAAGTCTCCTCAGCCTAAGTCAGGGTCTCCATTCTGGAGTGCCAAGTATCTGAAGGACAATTGGATCGACACAGATCTACCGTCTACAAAGTTCGATAGCAATTTGAAGCATTTGAGTGAACAACAGCCAGTTTCATCGAGGAAATTCTTCTACAGGGTGGAAAACACAGTCACACCAAAGGCAGATAACCCTGTGGTATGTGTTAAACCAGTGACAGGGCGGATTCATGGGTATGCTAGGCTGTTCATCACTCAGTGCTTTGCCAAGGGTTGCGCTAATCGGCTGCAGATCTTCTCTACAGATTTTATCGATGAGGATTTCGTCGATGCATGCGTTGGCCTTACACAAGCCAGAGTTGAAGGGAAGTGTTGAATGAATTTGTGTAGTTTTCTTCTATCATCCTTGGTAGAATGATTTGTGATATTTTCCCTTGTAACTAGTTTCTTCATCCATGGAATTGGCTGTCCAGTTATTTGTTTGTAATGTTGCATGTGATGTGAATAGCATTGTCTATAGTTATCCTGCCTTGATGTGAATGTGATAAACATTCTTGTTCGATTGGCTAGTTTTCTTCCTAAAGTAGTAGGTTTTTCTGCCAATCCTGGGAGCCCTGCTAGAGCTGGAGTGGCCAATTGGCCATAACTTTTCAGTATAAAAAAAACCACATTTTGGTTTATTTTCCTTTTTGCCTGATATCAGTTCCTAATCAAAGCCGAAATTGGAAGCTGCATCTAAGTTCTAACTCAAAAACAGGATAAAAAATCAAATCCAGCTATCGCCCATCAACCAAACAAAATAGAAGAGTTAGGTAATATCTCCAAATATTCAATATAACTCCAAGAAAGCTTGTCTCCAAAAAATATTAACACTAATAAGACAAACTAAAGAAAGTAGCCAAACTTCAATCATGGAAAAAGAGAATATGCTTCTCAGTCTCATGGGATAAGATTTTTTTCTTTGTGCCTACAACTCAAGGCGCGAGCTATTGACTAGCCATACCCCAAATATTATCCCCGCAAACCTAAAGGGAATAGCAGGGTTTTTTTTTTGGTACAATAGGAGTAAATGGGTTAGAAGCCCATTTAAATTCACTGAATAACAGTGTGGGAGATGGGGCTTTGACTTCTCCACCATATGTCCAAATATTTATGATTTTGCCAAGCTATAACAGAAACAGGGCAACTCCAGAGGATGACATAAATCTAGTTTGAAAGGTTTTGATGGACTTGTAAATTGTAATGCTATAATGCTTCAGAGGATTGTGATAGCAGTAACAGATGGTAAGGTCTTGGATGGGCTATAATGCAAACATAACAAGACAAAAAAAGCTGCACATGTGGAGCAATAAGTTCAGTGTTCTGTCACTTGAACATGGAAAGCAATCAAAAGGAAAGAAGACAAAAAAAAAAAAAAAAACTGGCAACCTAGTCTTTTATCAATAGTGTCTGCATTATGTTAGAGAAGAAAAAAGAATGCTACCAGCAGAAATCCACAAATAATTGTGAAATGTGCTTTGTTTTTTATTTTTTATTTTTTGGGTAGTAATTTGCAGATGGACGTGTAGGGTAATTATATCTTCTAGGACAACGGAACAAGAACAGAGTATTAAGTATGAACATGATGAGAGAAGGGTCTAGAAAATAAGAAAAGATTCAGCAGATCCAAGAAAATTTTCTTTAAACGTGCTCTTTGAATTTTGCTCCAGGAAAAGTGATGGAATCCTATGGGAGACCATTGTTTTCCAGTTTCAATGGTTGAAGATTGCAATGTAACCCAGGTTTTCATCTTTTATGAGACTGAAAAAGCGGTGGGGATGGGACCAATCACTCGGGGACAAAGTGAGCCTATTCATATGAATAATCAGCTGACTCAGCCAGGGACAGGGGCAGCGTTCTATGGATAAGGCTTTACTAAGGCACAATCATAATCGACCACATCATTAAATTGGTTCCACTTATTACATTTCTTTACGTCCATGACTATAAATAAAGCCCACATCCCTTCAAACCTTTGTTATCTCAAAACCCTCAGCTTTCCTATTTTCAAATTTTTGGCCTTTATCTTCAAACTCATTCCTTGAATATTCTTCAGATTAACCTGAAAAAGTGACGAAGTATCTTCCAAGTAAAATGGCTTCATCAACGTCATTGTACGAAGTTCTTGGGATTCCGATGAGCGCAAACGAGAACGAAATCAAGGCAGCCTACAGGCGGCTAGCAAGGACGTGCCATCCTGATGTTGTGTCCATCAACCAGAAAGAAATGTCGGCTAATCAATTTATGAAAATCCATGTAGCGTATTCGACGTTATCAGACCCAAATAAACGTGCAGACTATGACCGGGATCTTTACAGGCTGAACCAGCGCCCCTTTTCTTCATCTACTCTCACATCTGCAACAACGGGTGCAGCAGCAGCTGCTTCTTCGTTGGGGTTTTCTAGTTATAGTAGCCGTAGGAATTGGGAGACTGATCAGTGTTGGTAAGTTAATTAGTTCGAGTAATTAATGTACTAATCTACGAAGGAAGATAGGTTCAACTAGTTTATATGAGCTAATTATGTAGCCTTTTTTGTTCTCTTTTTTCATTCCATCTGCAGCAAAAGTTCATGGGAAACTTTTATTTTATCACTAAATAATTTCTTACGTATCTGTTTCGGTCTTCAAAGTCCGAAAGCATCAAATTGGATAAAAGTAATTGAAACACAAATCAATGTCCTTTTTTAACAATTTCTCACATATATTTTTTCAAAAATACCATGAATGAAATGCAATTAATATGAGCTCATCAATGTCATAAATTCCAAGGTCTCAATGCAAATCACCGTAGCAAAGACAAAAGCCTGCCTATAAAACTGTGGGTTTTCCTTTTTCATATTCAATGCCCATTTATGATTGAATGGATGCACCAAGAAATTTGTTTATGTCCTCAATGACAATTATTTTTTTTTTTTTTGGGGGGGGGGGGAAGAAAGTTAGAGACAGTGCCATGTGTCGGTTTAACAAAGTGGGGTGCAACATTGATCATGACCTTCTAGTCGACTTGTTGACAAAGTTGAAAAGTTTGTAGTGCTGTTGTTTTTTTATAGTAGAGCATAAATCTTATCCTTTGAAATTAATTTGTTTGTTTGTTTGTTTGGAATTTTTTTCTTATTTGACTGGTAGTTTGGTTGTTCCACTAAAATATATAATTAAAATCGACTATGTTGAAACTCAAAAGGATTGATGGAATGTGGGGGGGACCTTGGGCCTTTCATTACGTTCAATTCAGCCTCCAACACCGCTGAACATCCAGTTCTGTCGTTTGAGCTACATCATCCATAATTATTATAATACAATTAATCAATTATAATTTAAAATTTTGCAGGACACATGAAAACATTATATGAAATTCATGCTTTTAAATGATGGATTACTCGCGTAATTCTGGGGTTAAAATTAAATAGGATGCGGCAAACATGGTTCAACCTTACATCTTTGAAACCTCCTGTCATTTTTATCGAACTTCCTCAATGAAGTTAGAGGGCATTCACGGGCTGTTTATGATGCTCACAGCCTCGTATAATTGTACCAAACTGATGAATCGATTGAGATAGGAACGGCTACGTTAATCAACTTCAGGGATTTTCAAGGACAGTACCCTAAATTTTGCAATGTTATCTTTTGGAATTTAATTGTTCCGAGGTTTGCCGCCCGCATCACGTGAAAGGGGTGCAAAATACTGATTCACGCCTGTGTAGTGAAACTTAAATTGAACTTTGATACAGCGAACCTGTATAAGCTACATACATGAAATCTCGATAACGTGATCGCTGCTTATCAGCTGCCATGGTTCCATAACGGTAAAATATTGATTGATTTGATTTTCTGAAGTCGAATACTACAGTGGAATCCATGAGATGAGGTGGGGCGAAGTCAATGAAGGCATTGCTGGACTCTTTTTCTCTTCTTGTAAATGTAGGGAAACTTTAATCTGCTTATATATCAGACTTTCTTTGAGATCAACCCTAAACTTCTCCCTATAAGCACATATGATATATATAAGTATCCTGTTCTTTCAGGTATTGGCCAGAAAAAACCAATAGTGGATGCGTCCATACATGCATGTATGTATAACCGCGGCATATATATATATGTGTGTGTGTGTGTCTGTGTGTCTGTCTGTGTGTCTGTGCAGAAAATTTCTAGGATATATATAGCAACATCTTTTTTATCATTTGGGTACAATTGGAGCTCATTAGTAATTAATGCCGGCAATGTGTTTGGAAGTGAGGGTCTTAAGAGGACTGGAAGAAGTTTTTTGCATCTCTGCTTGTTGCCACCGCTATCAAATGGCAAAAGCAAGTAGGACTAGCAAGACTATATAGGTACGTATCAAGCCAGCAGCTTACTTACATATCTATACTGTGATGGATATGCTGGTGTAATTTATTGAGTTAAATGACGTCCAAAAAAATGAATTCATCAGTTGAAGACAAAAACTTCTGGGAATTATCGGATAGTAACGGATATTACTGTGCTTTCGTTTGACAAATTGATAGTTTTATAGGAAAGGGGAAAAAGGGCCCAACTGGAATGGAAATCATTCAAAACAATTGAAGAAAAAGTGGGTTGGGCAAAACAGGTTGGACACGGTTGATGGTTCTAAGATATCTGGTCTTTTTGGGTCCCAAATGTTCATATTTATGAGCCTAAGGCCCGAAGTTTTTAAGTAACCTAGTTATGATTTGGTTCCTGGCACAGCATCCGGTTACGAATTTCCTTCCCTACTGCGACGGACCTGACTGAGTTGGTGGGTGATAGACTGATAAGAGTTTTATTTAAATAAGAATAAAGAAGACGACAATTATTGTCTTGTCTAAAAGATTTTTTTAATATTTTATCATTTTTTTTCTTTTAAATAATTTTGTATAAGAGTACAGTTTTAATGGGAATGGTGAAAAATGTGAAAACATTAAATTCTCATTTTATTATATGGTTAATGTAACGTTTAACTTTTGTTTTATAATTTAATTCATAATTTAGTAAGGAAAAAAATTATAATTTGGTATATAAAATATATTTTCATTATAAACGTTAGTTCAAAGTTTAACAGTACTGATATAGTATTTTTTGTTAACCAATAAAATTACGACACAAAACGTCATATCCAGCAAACTAATTTTTTTAAAAGAATAAATTTTAAAAATGAATAAATAATAGAAAATTTCTTACTTACTGGCGTGACATTAGTGGCATGTTAGTATGTCATGTATCATAATTTTATTGGTTAAAAATTGTCAAGTTAATGCCATTAAAGCTTTGAACCAACGTGTATGACGAAAGTATAATTCAAATATTAAATTAAAAAATTTTTATTTGAATACTAAATTATAGAGTACATGAGCCAAATAGTATATTAACCGTTTATTATATTATTGATTCAAAAGAAAATTTTAGAATTTGTTTATTTTTTTCTTTTTTCTATATTTTCGGATTATGTGTTTACTCGCCTTTTCTTGGTTAAAGAAATTACAATAATTATTTAGATAATGCATTTACATAGTATACATGTTTTTATTTGAAGAAGACAAAAAAATATTACTTTACATAACAATTTAAGTACAATAATCTTATATTTATCACTTAAAATTAGTCCTTTGTTGAGACCTATTTAGGCCTCAATTAAGACTCTTGCATTAGTCAATAATTTTTTTCTATTATAAACTTTAATGAAGATGAACAATTTTTACACATTTAATTTT